>JAPYXV010003393.1:0-12301 GCA_028533065.1 Trachops cirrhosus
AGGAGCAGCATTCGAGGAGCCTGGCTGGGCCTATAAAAGTCAGCGATGGAGGCTGCTGGGAGTCTGGAATCTGTGCCGTTGGGACAAACAGTTCTGAATCAGCCCCTCTTCGTTTTGGTTAGTCCACAAAACAAGTGTCTCCTCTGGAGAAGGGCCTCTCGCGCCTCCCAGCAATGTCCAGCCCCCTCCAGAAAACCCAGGAAGAGGGAAGCAGCAGACTCGGCCCCCCATGCCCCCCTCCAGCCACGTGCTTCCCCCAGGGTCGCGCCCCCTTCCTGCTTTGAGTGAATGGCTGTAGGGACGCAGTGATTTTACTAATGACTCATAGTGGCGTTTGATACGTCTAGAATCTTGGCATCAGCCAGAACCTGGGCCAAAGGACAGGGGGTGAAGCCTGGGACCCCCGTCCGCAGGGCTCTGTTCTTCCTGTTCCTTCCCTTCTGCCCCATGTCCCGCTGTCCGTTTCCAGCTGCTGGCTTCAGAGTGGGAAGAGCACGTTCACACACAGAGAACAGCGTGGGCAACACAGCGCCCCAGCTTCCTTCCCCAGCTCTGCCGGCGCCTAGGCCAAGGAGCTTGGAGCCAGCCGGTGCGTTTGTGACAAGCCGAGCAGAAACACAGGAGGACGGGTCTCCGGACCAAATCCCAGGGTGACACTCCCTGGGCCACCGAGAGCCACACTCTGCCCTCCGGACCCTTCTCTGATGTGGAGGGCCCTGTTTTCCTCACAGGCGCATGTGCCTTGCAGACAGCGTCTTGGTTATTTTCTCTGTTCCAGTTTGATTTGGGGAAAAAGGAGGTGGCCAGCCCAGGTCAGAATCGTCGGATGCCCAGAACTTTGAGGACCGGAGGACAGTCGGAAATCACGTCACAGCCTTTCATATTCAATGCCTCCTTTGTGCCCGACACAGCCCCGAGGTTGACGATGACTGTCCCCATTTTCTAGATGCAAAGTGGCAGCGCTGGGGGAGGGGGGTCAGGGCTGGGGAGGCTCTCCGGCTTCGCCCCGGGGAAAGCGGCATGGGTGGAGTCTTCTCCGCATCAAAGGGGACTTTTTGCTGCTTCCATCCTGGTGTTTATGGTGGGCCAAGGAGATGCGGAGAGACGCTGACAGATGTTGCATTTTTTTTCCAAGGCATCAGGGCAGCTACTTGCTCACTGAGCACCTACAAAGTGCCAGGAGCTGTGCCAAGCAGGCTGTGTAATTATCCCACGTGATTCCCCCGAATCGCCCTGAGGCTGAGCAACTTGACCAAGATCACTCTGCTAGGAAGGGGCAAGGCAGGGATCAAAAAGAGACCTTTAAAGGACACAAGCAACCGTCGGAAGGAAGTGGCTGTGGTTGCTTCATCAGCCACTTTCATAACCAGCGGCACTGACCCAGTGACCTCCAGGCCAGAGCCTGGACCACGAGCAGCACGCTGAGGACAGACAGGGAGCCAGGCGGCAGGCCTTCCAGACGCCTGTGAGAGAGGAGGTGGCACACGCAGATGTGTCCCATTGGTGGGTGTCCGTCCATTCCCTGAACACCTACTATGCGCCAGGCAAGTGCCGAGGTGGCAAGACCCTCTTAGGACTTGCAGACTAGCTGGGGGTGGGGGTCAGACAATGAACAAGGAAACTAGTGAATTGATAGCGCAATACCTTCAAATATTGACAAGTGCTATGAAGAAAATAAAATAGGATGGTACCAACGACCTGGAAAACCATCGGACAAGTTCTTAGAAGGCTCCATACACCCGCATCGTGTGATCCAGCCCCTCCTCAATTAGATATTCACCCAAGTAGGTGTTCAATAACCGTTGTCTGAAGAAATGAATGAACGTATTCTGCAGGTCAGTTTCTTCGTTGAAGGTACTAAGATAAAACGTGGCTGAGACAGACAGGAATAATGAGGAACATGAAAAACTTACACTTGACTTCCAAAAGTATACTCCCTGAACGTATGACCTCCCCGCAAACAACCTTGTGGAATGTGCTTTTTGCGGGTCCACTGGTCCTTCCTTAGTCGTGACTGGGTCGTAGCAGGAACTGCGGCTCGTTGAGAAGAGTTTCAGTTTCCTTTGTCCCCCTGGGCTCCCTCCCCGCCCCAGCCAGCTGGGCCTGTCCTCGCCTCCCCCACGCCTCCGGCCCAGCTGGTCAGGATGAACGCAGTGTCACTGCGTGAGCTGCAGAGATATTACACAGACCGGCCTTGTCTTTCATCCGGCTCCGATCTGTCTTCCCCTCCTGGCCCCCATCTTTTCCACCTCAGCCTCGGCAGTATTTCCCTTGAATGTGGGCAGCAGAGCTGAGTGGCTGAATGTCAGGGCCCCGGAGCCAGACCTCCTAGGGTCCCAGCCCAGTTTCGTGCACTCAGTGATATGACTTTGGGCACGCCTCCTGACTCCTCCCAACCTCAGCCACCTTACCGTAACTCTGGGCAAGACTGGTACCTACAGCACGGGGCGGTAGTGAGCTGTTCCCTGAGCGCTTCTCACACTGTCTGCCACAAAATGAGCACTTAACGAATGTCAGCGCTCATCCCAGAATTGCTCGTTTCGCATTTTCTCCTGACGAGGCGACCATGGTCTTGTTACAGACCTACAGGCTCGGGCTAAACGCCTCTAGGATTTGGGGCACCTGGGGGATACTTCTTAGAAGGAAACTGATCAATAATAACCTAATAACAGTGTTATCACGCCCACCACTTATTGAGGAGTTACTCTTTTCTAGGTACTCTGCCGATAACAGTAGTTCATAATAACTAACCAACCATTAACGGTAAAAATATAGCCAATCCTGATTTAGTCTGCCAAGCACTGTCCACCGAGTTTTTCATGTGTCAGAAATCCGAACTTTGGGGAGGATACTGCCATCATCCTCATTGTACAGATGAGAAAACTGAAGTACGGAGAGGCAAAGCAGTTTGCCCAAGTCTGGACAGTAAGTGGACAAAGCCAGGACTCACACTCTCACTGTCCGGTCTAGAGCTGCTCCCCTGTGCTCTAAATCCCGAAAAGTCCAGCTCGTTGTAGCCACGTGGCCGCTCTCTACAGCCCACCATCCTGGGTTATAAGGGCAGGGGCTGCGCTGCTCTGCCCCAGGCAGAACTAGATCTCCACGTGGGGCATCAGATTAGGCCCACGGGCCCCACAGAAGTCCCCATGCCCATCCGGGAAAATCCCCTCTTTGTAACTGAAGAGAGCTTGTGTCTTGTTAGGATCTCAGGACCACCCAGGAAGTCTCCCAGGTTCCCACAGGGATCCCCCCCTTCCTGGAAACAAGAGCAAGTTCTCAGATGGGCCTGGGGGACGCTCATCCTGGGTGACTCCAAAGGAAAGCCGGTGTTTGGCTCGTGAAGGTTTCCTCCGGTCATGGGTGAAGGAGGGAGTGGGGAGGAGGATGGAGGTAGCAGGAATCGATGCTCCTGTTTGGGGTGCTCAGCAGTCTTTGAGACGCCTGGTGAGAGAGGCTTTTCTTTCCTCAACTTCTTCCATTCACGGTTAAGGGACAAACAGGACATTGACAGGATCTGTCTTCTCCAGTCTTCTTCCTTCTGGAGACAGACGCATCCTACATATGGCTGGCTTTCCCACCAGGTCTTTCTAAAGCTTTCAGTGTCTTAGCTCAGGTGGGCGCCAGCCACTGGCCCCTTGTGTGTGGATCATAACGCTGTCGTGTATGTACTGTTCATTCGCTGAGTGCCGGGGACTTGGCCTTGACAGAAACTCTGTCCTTGACCAAACTTGAGTTTGGCTCCTCTGAGCCCTCTCCTTGAGGCCAGTTTGGCTCAGCCTGGCCTCTGTGTCCACCCGGTTCTCGCTGGGCCCGCGTAGCCCAGTTTTAACGAGAATTCTGACCTTGATATCGGATCCTCCTTGGTATCTGATCAAGCCCCCCTGACATACACACACACACACACACACACACACACACACACACACACACTCATGATGTCTGAGTCCCTGGCCTGCCTTTTAGCAGGAATCCGGTCAGGTCAGTTCAGCACAATCCCACCCACCCTTGACATCTCCTCTTGAGAAGTTTCCATCCACTGACCCCTCGCTCAGCTGCTTGGCTAGGAAACCCCACTTGTCCTTGCCGTGTTCATAATTAAGCTTGATTTCCCTCCCCTCTTGATTGCAAGAGTGGAATAAAGCCTTCCTTACCATTTTAACAAGCGTCAAAATAATTTTTCTTTGACAACATGAATTCGGCCATTTATCCTCACAAGGATCCTATGAGGTAGGTCCTATAAATGTCTCCTTCTTAACACTGGGAAGTAGGGAGGAGAGAAGATGCCCTAAGAAATGAGACACCAGCTGTTGCCACATCCTCAGTCTGCACCTGGACATTCCCCCAGGTTCTCCCGGCAGCAAGTGGTCCCATCAGTCTACCTGCTGGAGTATTAACCAGGCAAGATATTGCGTCCTTTGCGACAGAAAACCTGCTGGTCTCCAGGCGCCCCGGCAGCGCTGTCTGAGCAGTGAGTGGCAGGAGCTGGGAGCCTGGAGTAAGCGTCCGCAGCCCGACGCCGTCTCCTAGCAACTCGGCAGCGGTCCCGTGACCCGACTCACGTGGCCGGGAGTTGAGCTAGGGTTGGAGCTGGAGCTGCGGGCGGGGCGGGGCTGGCAAGTTTTCATTCGGAGTTTGCAGGCCGGGAGCCTCCGCCGCTGTCGCGCGGTGCCTTCCTCCTAGGTCGGGATGGAGCTGCCCGTGGTGAACCTGAAGGTGGCGACGGGCGTGGCGGGGCGGGGGTGGCCACGCCGCAGGTGGGCGGGCGCGGGGCGGGTCTCCCGAGTGGGTGGGGGGTGTTTGCTTTTTTAAATGGGGTGTTAGAAGTGAGAGGGCCGACCGTGTGCGAAAAAGGAGAGGTAGGGAGGAAGAGAATGTTCAGCCCCAGGTGAGAAGGAGGTGGGCAGACAGTCCAGGGCAGGGAGCGGGGTTCAGGAAAAAGTCCTCAGGGAAGACCGAGACCGGATTGGGGGCGGTGAGGGGAGGGAAAAGGCCGCCTGTTCCCGGAGCCAGCCCCCTCCAGCTGGAGCGTTCTGCCCCGTAGGATCGCTGTGGCCTACACGCCCAGAATTCCCCTGGGGAAGAAAGAAGGCGCGGGGGAGGGGCCCACAGAGAGCCCGAGGCGGGGCTTGGAGGCGGGACACCTCCCTTCACCAACAGAGATGGGGGGGCTAGAGCTTTCACCTGGCCTCCCAGCACCGCCTGGTACCCTCCTTTGCTTGCTAAGCCAGGTTAAGAAAATTAGATTTCCCAGACAAGTAGTTTTTCCAAAATATATAAGCCTAGTGTGGTTATTTCCTAAGAAACACGAGCTTTAGTAGAAATTGCTCAAAAGCAGAAAACCCCAACTTTGTGCACTTACGAAAACACTGCCGGGCTTCCTGGGGTGTCTTCATTTCCTGAGCCTCGTCCCCAGCTCCTCAGGGTGCCCTTGACTGATCCTCTGCCTGCCCTCCCGCCCCCAGCCGGCTCCCCTGCCCCCAGCCCGCTGTGCTGCTTGTGGCGGGGACAGCCTGTAACTTCGGTCGGGAGGCTGTGAACCTTGGACCAAATCTGACATTTTGGGTCCTAGTGCAGACTCCTTTGAGACCTATATCCAGGAAGACTCACAAGTGACAAAGCATTTAGCAGCCAGTGGTGTCTGGCACCAAAGGAACCCAAGTGATAAATGACTACAAACAACACATCATCCATGTTTGGGTCACGAGATGCGTTCTATGTCGTGACTTCACACTGGCCGATTTTGTAAGCACACTCCCTTGGGCATACCTCCCCACGCTTCTGCTCAACAGCTGCCAGCAGCTGCGTGGAGAGACGGCTGGAGCAAGGGAAGAGGCTTGGGATGCCTGTTAGCTGGGAAGAAATTACATGAGGGCAACTGAGGTTTGTTGGCATCGGTACTCATTCTGTTTCAGGCAGTGTGAGGTTAACACCAGCTGCCTTTTCTCGGATTAGGGGGTTGCCTGAAATAAATGCTAAGAGAAAATCAGGTGATGGACGGAGGTGCGGGAATTGAAGGGGCATCTGTGGTATGCCAGGTTATTTATTTAATCACAGCAGCCTTCCAAGAAAGCCGATACCGTCATCTTTTTACGGATGAACGAACTGCAGCCCAGATCAGGTAAACAACTTGCCGAGGTCCCGTAGGGATTCAGTGGCAGAGTCAGGACCTGAACCTACCCGGTCAGACTTCAAAGCTGTGACCTTTCCTGGCCACCACCAGCTCGTGAGGCCCTCCGTCTGCCTTGGCAGTTTACATCCATCAGGAGGACTTAGTCTGTTCGGGGCTTTTTTGGAGCAACTTTACGGGCTTGCCAACCAGGCGCCACCACACATGTGGGCTGCACTGGCTTTGGGGGCCCCGAATGAAACGGCTGGTCCTCCCCTTGGCTTGGGAAATAAGACTCCTTGCCTCTAAGGGTCTTTGCTGCCACTAGTCAGACCAGTAAGTGCTGGGAGTTCCTGAGGGGCTGGGATTGCCAGGTGACCTTGAGGTCAAGGTGAACTTGAGTTTCAGGCCAAAAAAATGAGTGATTTTTTTTTAGCATAAGTCTATTCCAGGCAATATTTGGGACATACCAACAAAATGTTCAGGATCTGAAATTAAAAGTTAACTAGGTGGTCCGTGTTTTCGTTGTTAAATCTGGCCACCCCCTGGAGGGCAGCTGCTGATTCCTTGTTTGCAGGCACTTAGGTGGGATGTTCTGAGGTCAGGGCCCCCCCACCCCGAGGGAGCTGGGCGAGTGCACCCCTGTGCCCCCGCACCTCCACAGTCCTGGTTGCTTACATTCCTTGGGCATTGGCCAAATGCCTGCTTGTGCCCAGCCAGGGTGGGCAGTGGTACCACATGAGAAGAAACAGCTGCCCCAGGCCCTTTGCTCAAAGGGCAGTCTCTCACCGAGCCCTGTCCTGAGGCAAGTCCTGGGTGGGAGGAGTGACATTGTGACAAGCTTAGAAAGGACTAGACTTGCATCCGTGAGGCCTTGTTGGAAGAGGCCCTCGGGAAGGGGCAGGGGTAGTGCAGTCTGAGTTAAGAGCTCAGGACCACTGGGTACGAAGGGCCGACCACCTGGTAGGCACTTCGCTGAGTGTCTCAGACCCCTCTTCAACTCCCCCCCTTGCCCCTGTACCACTAGATCCACTCAACAACCCTGAGAAACAGGCCTTCACAGACAGAAGAGCAAGCAGCAGCTCTGAGCGGTCAGGTGATTTGCCCAAGGTCACACAGCTTCCTGGTCTTGAGTCCAGGATCCGACCCACATATTTGGCTGATTCTGTCTCCCCACTAAGGCAGCCGTGACTGGTGGCCCTTAGCCTCAGCCGCCCTCAGGATCACGTCATGTTTGGACCGGGGGCTGTAGAGATATATCCCACCCATCGACGCGTGTTGATCTGAGGTTCTCCACCCCCACCCCAATGCCCCATGGGCCCCCTAGTGGCACACAGAGGGCCTAAGTCCCTGACCACGTGCCCCCTTGGTTTCCCCTCAGCCTTCCCTTCCCTTGAGGTCAAACCTCATTCCCATCCGCCCTTCCCTTGCTTTCCCAGGTCCTGACAGTTGCACAGGCCTTGGGCCCAGACCGCAGTCAAGGCCAGGCTTTGCTACTTATTAGCCGTGTGACCTTGAGCAGGTTTCTTGACTCTCTGAGTATCCGTTTCCTCGCTGTGAAAAGAGGATAAAAATAACCCATCTTCTGGGGCGATAAGAGGAGGATCCAGTGGTCCGGGAGGTGGTGCAGCGTTACGGGTTTGTTGGCATAAAGACCCGGCCCGGATAGGCCGATTCCCAGATTTGCATCTGCGCTCTATTATTTATGAGTGTTCCGGTTTGGGCCGGTTTACCTGATCTCTCACAGCCTCGGTTTCCTCGTAAGTAAAACAGGATTAATACTCTCCTCCATGGAGTTGCGTGGATGGCGAGGGTTACGTGTTCAGGGCAGTGTCGACACATGGCAGGCGGATCCTCGTCAGGGGCAGGCGTTGCTCTTGCTGATGCTGTTACGGGCTGCCTGTCCCACACAGGCGTGTGTGCTGGTTAAGTGGATACATACAGGGACCATCCAGATGCCTGCCCGAGGTCGAGGCACCCCCATGGGACACGTGGGTGACAGGCGTTGCCTCTGTTTCACAGAGAAGGAAGGCACCTGGGGCTCAGGCACAGAGGGACCTGGTCCTTGACCAGAACCTGGGGCTCCTGTTCCTAACCCAGCATCCCACGACCCCCCCCCCCCCGCTTCCTTGGCTGTTTGCCCCTCTCCCCTCGGGGCTCCCGACATAGTGCAGACGCCTTCTGGGAAAGAGCTGGGCGGCCCCCCTCGGCGAGCACCGTGCGGAGAGTCCAGGAGCTCAGGTCTTTCTTTCCCTGGACACGTTCTCAGATCCCTTCCCCCCTTCCGCATTCTCCAGGGCAGTGCCTGAGAATCCCAGGTGTCCCCTCGTGACCGGAAGCCTCCCCTAGAGCCAGCAGAGGTGGTTTTGTGCTGAGATGAGTCACTGTTCTCCTGGGCTGGGGGAAGGGCAGGGCCGGTTTGGCCAGGTTTCTTGTTGGAGCTGACCTGGATATATGCCTGTGGGGGGGGGGGGTGCCCCCCTTTTCCAAATGTGGGGAAACTGAGGAAGAAGAGGCTTAGTCTTCAGTGGGCTTCTTTTCCCAGGGGCTTAAGAGAAGTGATTTGATAGTGCTACGTCTCTTAATATTTATAAAACAAAAGTGATGTCCACAGAGGGGACTGGATGCCTTTGGAGGACCTGCATTGTTTCCAGGTTATTCTCTTTTCTTCCCCAAAGGGATGGCATCGTTTCAGACCTTAGCCAGGGTCTCACTCTGTCTCTCGGAAACGTCTCTCTCACGGGTAATAGCGAGTGACCTCCCCAGGGGCCCGCCTGCGGATCCGCTGCCCTCCTGCGTCCCAGCCGTTGGCGCCGCCTTGGAGGGCCGGGCTCCGCAGGGCCACGAGGGAAACAGCTGCGCACAGCCGAGACGGAGCAGCCAGGGCCCTGGCAGAGGAGGCCGGGTTCCGAAACGGAAGCCGGCAGTGGGAAGGACCAGGTGCTGATCTTCAGGGGGAAGATGGGGTGCGAGCTGCCGCCCCTGTGCCTCCTTCCTCTGCATCTTAGTCTAAAAGCCGGACACCAGGACCACTGTGGCCGGCCACGTGGCGTGGCAGATCCTCTCCAGTTCGTTAGAGGGGCCAGTGATCTGCTCTTCAGATAAAGATCAGATTCTCCCCCCACTCAGGCCCCGTCCTACCCACACCCAGATTCCTGTCCCTCCCCCGCTCTCCTCTTATCTTCTGCTCCAGCCACACAGGCTTCTGTTCAGTCTCCAGAATGTTCACTGAGCAGTTGATGTCCCTTCTGCTTGAAACGTTCTTTTCTCTCAGCCCCGACTTAACCCCCTGCTCACCATTTTCATCTTGGTGGCCCTGTAGTAGAATGAGGTTTCTCTTCCTTTGTTATCACTTTCCTGCAAGACAGGGGTCACTGGATCCCTCATTCCTCAGGTGGTTGTGGTTCCTCCAGTGGTTGTCGGATTAGCGAGTGTCTCTGGCTGGGGAGGGCCGTACGTACGGTGCCACCTCTGCTCTGCACGCCGTCTGCGCAGGGCAGGGCAGCCACCAAGCAGCAACCAGGGGTGTCGGGGTAAACCGGTAAATATTTGGGAAACTGAGAACTATCCAGTCGCTTCTCTTAAGCCTCTGGGAGGAAACACCCGTGGAAGACGAAGCCTTCCCGGCCTCCGTTTCCCCGTCTGTGTAATGGGGCGAGCGCATTCACACAGGCCCAGAGAGGCGGATGGTTTGAATCCTGGCTCTGATGCTATCCAGCTCTGTGACTGTGAGCAAGGTACTTGCCTCTGAGCCACAGCGTCCTCAGCTCTAGAATGCGCCTCAGAGGGCTGCGAGGATGAGATGAGTTCCTATACAGGAAGTACCTAGAACGCGCCCGACACGTCGGAAGCGCTCACGAACATGCAAAGGTAGATGATCGCGCAGATTCCTTCTGGAGCCGGCCTGCGATGTACAGACGCGACCTTTTCAAACTCTCAGGACCTCCCTGACATTGGGCTCATCGGTCCTTACAGAACTATTTTCCCGGTCTTCTGAGTTTTGGGGCCTGTGGAGTGAGACCCCTTTTGGTTCACTTGCATTGGCAAACTGAAATCGAGGTCTCCTCCCTTCCCAGGGCAGATTCCCGCTCCCCAAAGGAGCCTCGGGCCGAGGGAGCAAGAAGAGTGTGGGTGTCAGCTGCGGCAGTGTCCCCTGGCCTGGCCTGCGCCTCCTCCTCCAGCCGGGTTGGCTTGCCACCACTGGTGTTGCACAGCAGCCTCTGTGCAGCCCTCTTACTTAGGGGCTGGGGGGGGCCTCCTGTGTTTTCCGGTTCTAAAAGCTCCCCCACCCCCATGGCGGTCACACTCACAGATCTCTCCCCCACCCCATTTCGTGCCACAGATGATCATCCTGGCTCACTGGCTGCTGACGACCTGGTAAGTGACCCCCAGTGTCTGCTTCCGTGTCCACCTGTCTCCCAGCCAGTTCCAAGACCAAATAGCACTTTTGTCAAGCAAGCTCCCCATGTCCCAGGAATTTTGGAGGGGCGGGCAGTTCCCTCCCAGAGGCCTTTGCCATCCCCGCCTCCTAGGAGCTTTGAGCCCTCATCCAGGGTGGCAAGGTCAAGTACAGGTCTCTCAGTCACACTACCTTAGCTTCCGAGTTGGCGCGTCTGGGCCGCAGCCCCAGTGCCTGCTTTCTGAGAACCCCAAAGACTGCTGAGCCCGGCCACACTCCACACTCAGCTGCTTTGCACGTGTTTTCCATATGGTGCGCTTGAGCGAATGTTGTGTTTACGAAGGGCCTCACTGCATGCCGGGCAGTCGAGGCCCAGTGACAACGCTGAGTAAGAGCATGGCCCCTTGAGCCTGATGACCTGGGTTCAAATCCCAGATCCGCCACTTAGCAGTTGTGGGATCTTGGGCAGGTTACTTGACCTCTCTGTGCCTCAGTTTCCTCATAAAAAAGGATAATAGTGCCTCCTTCCTAGAGTTGGTTACACAGATGCGTGTGAATGAGTTAATTCAAAGCCTTTAGAAATGTACCAGATACTAATAAGTAAATAAGTAAAGATATCGGCTAGTTGCCATACCCTAAAAAATAAAATGGAGTAGGCATTGTGGCAGAAAGTGACAAGGTGGCATTTAAAATGGGGCATTTGGGGAAGGAGTCCTGGAGTTAACATTTGAGCTGAGACTAAAATGACAAAAAGGGGCCAGGTGTTCCCGGTAGAGGGACGTAAAGGGGTGCTGTGTCACCGGCAGCGCCTACAGGGCCCCTTGGGCCATGGTGCAGCGTCTGTATTTTATTTCAAGTGGGACAGAAAACCGTTGGAGGATTTTTAGCAGAGGACTGATGTCCCGGGATTAACATTATTAGTTGCTATTCAGAGAATGGCCTGGAGGGGGCAGCAGTGGAAGTGAGAATACCAGTGGGGAGGCGGGGCTGGTGAACCCTGGCCGGAGGGGCTGGTGTTTTGGTCCTGAAGGGACCCTGTTTGGAAGCAGAGCGGATGGAATTTGCTGGCGTTCCTGGCTCACAGCTGGGGAACAAGTGGCCTGGCAGATGGTGGCCTCTTCTCAGACCCTGGAGCTCGAGGGAGGTGACCTGTGGGAGGGGGTGGCACCGGTGGGACAGTCACCTGCTAACCTGACTCAGGTGCATCTTCCTGCAGGGGCTGCCTCGTGTTCTCCGGCGCATATGCCTGGGCCAACTTCACCATCCTGGCTGTGGGCGTGTGGGCCGTCGCTCAGCGGGACTCCGTCGACGCCATAAGCATGGTGAGCTGGGGAAGCAGCGTGGGGACCTGCTCCGTCCTCCCCTCACCTGTCCCACTCTTCTCTCTGTTCCTTGTGCCCGTTTTCCATCTAAAGCCTTGCAGATCAGCCCACCCGTGTGTTCACTGGCCTGGCCTGCCTCTGCTTGCCTGGCCCGGACAGCCTGGAGTCTCTCCCTGCCTCTCCCCGGAAAGGCGTGGGGCGGGTCCCCCCAGTGGCCCAGACTGGCCACGCTTGGAGGGTGGTAGAACATGAACTCATAAATCACCCCCCAGGACCCCCTTAGGAGGGAGGGATTTGGCTGGGGCACCCACGAAGAGGAAGCTGCACTACTCCGTGAGGTCAGAGTGGACACAGCCCCCCCAAGTGCTCCCTCGGGGGCTTCCCCGTGCCCACAGAGCCCTTGGAGGGCGGTGGCTGGTGCCTCGCAGAGGAGGGGTTTCCTCAGTGGAGGAGACAGTGGGTGAACTCCAAGGC
>JAPYXV010003394.1:0-12300 GCA_028533065.1 Trachops cirrhosus
CAGTTCTCCCAACACCATTTGTTGAAGAGGCTATTGTGACTCCATTTTATGTAACTGCCCCCTTTGTCGAATATTAATTGACCATAGAGATTTGGGTTTATTTCTGGGCTCTCTGTTCTGTTCCATTGGTTGATGTTCCTGTTTTTTCACCAGTACCAAGCTGTTTTGATTACAGTAGCCTTATAATATAGTTTAGTATCAGGTATTGTGATCCCTCCTACTTTACCCTTCTTTTTCAAAATTGCAGCAGCTATTCAGGGTCATTTATGGTTCCATATAAATTTTTGAAGTATTTGTTCTATGTCTGTGAAATATGCCATTGGTACTTTAATAGGTATTGCATTGAATGTGTAGATTGCTTTGGGTAGTATGGACATTTTGATGTTGTTAATTCTTCCAATCCATGAACATGGTATATGTTTCCATTTATTTGTGCAGATGACATGATAGTATACATAGAAAAATCCTATAGACTCGACCAAAAAACTGCTTGACCTAATAAATGAATTTGGCAAAACAGCGGGATACAAAGTCAATATCCAGAAATCAAAGGCATTTTTGTACACCAACAATGAAACAGCAGAAGCAGAAATCAAGAAAAACATCCCATTTGACATAGCAAAAAGAAAAATAAAATATCTAGGAATAAACCTAACCAAAGAGATAAAAGACCTGTATTCAGAAAACTACCTAACACTGAAGAAAGAAATCAAGTTAGCCTTATTCTTAACTGCTATGCCATATTGCCTAATGTTCCTTCCATCTCAAGCATTCCACACGTCTAAATCAATTAGAAATATTTCAGCCAGTATAGGGAAAGAGTGTAAATAAATGATGTTTTAATATCTAGACACATTTAACTTTTCTAGATAGCCATTTTTTTTTCAAAAAATATTTTATAAGTACCAGTTAATACAGAGGAATATTTTGACATAAGATATCTGACTGTTAGTTTATGAGTGGGGTATTTCAGATTCAAAGTTCCAAATCTCTTTCTGATTCCAAAATATGCAAGTATACAGTTTTCATTCCAAACAAGTCGTAAAATTGAATAGTTGATCCATAATAAAAGCTGGGAAAACAAAACCACGTTTATCTTCCTCTGAGGTCACATTTAAAGGCAAACTTCCCCAATTCACCTTAAACCGGGAAAAAGAATCAGGACCAATGTATCAGGCAGTTATCAATTTCAACAACAGCTCAAATTGACTTACATAATAAATGGCTATATTGACTTACATCTATTGAAAAACCCAGAGCTCAGCAAGATTCTTTTAGTTCAATAATGTCACCAAAGACCCTTTTTATTTTATTCTCTCCTGCCTTTTGTGGTTGTCCTTTATTTCAAGACAAGCTGACCTCAGGTTCACAAAACAGCTGCCCATTACTCCTGGACTACATACTCTTCTAACCACATCTGTTGACAAAGGACGTCACTCAAAGAACAAAGGAACTTTATTCCCCAAAGTCTCCAGCAATAAACACCTCCTTGAAGTTCATTGGCTTGAACCAATCTGTGTGACCAGGGGGATTGAATGGGTTGATTCGCTTTCCCTACATCATACATTGTACCTCACCCTGAGAGTTGATCCTCAATGGCCAGCCAGACCTAAATCCTACAGGAGAGGAAAGGGAAAACGATGCTGGGAATATAAATCATAAAAGTTGATTGGAGTAGCTACAAGAATTAGTGTTTGACTTCAGTTGATCAACTATTCCTCATAGACTACCCCTGGCAGGAATGTGCCACCACTTTACATGGCGGCAGTAAAAGGAAAATGAAGAGAAAGAGAACAGTAATCAAATTATAGGTACGAGTTGTTGGGATGTAGCAAAAATTCTCTAGCCAACAGTGTCTGAGGATGGAAAGTTGAAAATCATGTTCTGGCAAGGCTTCCTGAGTCACTCCTATCCCCAAACCCTCTCCCTGCTCCCTATTTGTAGGGCATCCTCTTCTAAGTCTCTCAGAGAGCCTCAGACTCAATGTAATTTTCTCATGTTTATCTGAAGCTCTAGCCAATGGCAAGGACTGCCTCACACAATGAGGGGTGGCTTCCCTGGGAAAACCTTCTTTAGAAGACCCCCATTGAAGACACTTGGTCCTCAACAGTGAGGGAGCTGGCCCAGAATCATCTTTAAGCAGTTTCTCCTGAATTCACAGCAGTGTACAGAGGAATGCTAATCCCAGAGGGCCCACAGCTGTTTTGTTCTTTAGTTATTATTCAACTGCATTCATTCATTCATTTATTCATTCACTCATTCAGTCACTTAACAAGTATTTATTGAGTGCTTTTCATGTACCAGACATTATTCTATGTACTGGGTTTACATAATTAAATAAAAATTTCAAAGTCTGCATCACATAAAGCTTCATGGTAGTGGACAGAAATAGAAATTTAAAAATGTATTTATACTATAAGTTTAGGAAATAGTAAATGCTATAAAAGATACAGCAGGATAAAGGCAAAGAATGCATGTGTGGGGTTGTTATTTTTGATAAGGTGTTAAGGGAAGTTCTCCCTGAGGAAGAACCAGCACACAGTGCCTAACCGTGTTTGAAACATGGAGGAATCTCTGAATAATTAAGTAATAGCTAACTGTTTTTGGTAGACCCAGAGTTGGGGCTCTTTCAACTCTTTCCCCAGAAGCAGACCTGTTTTGTTCAATCCAGATTAGGTACAAACACTTTGATCTCCAAAAAGAGGGATTAAACAAGTTATTCTACCTTAAAACTGAAAGAATAGTAAGAATAGAAATACTAACTTGCCTTTGAATTCTTTGCACATTTACAGATAGCTTTAGGAGTGGAGAGGTGGTCCTTAGGGTTCATCTGCCTGTTTGCAAATGAACACCTCTCACTCCAGGGCTAGTGAAGCTCGTGTGGATACAGGGAATGAAAGCACCGATTTGACCCAAGCATTCTTTGACCCACATGTTTATGTGGGGATTAAGAGTGGAATGAGTTGTCACTGAAAACATGTGCTTTGTGTATTTAGAAGATAAGTATTTTTTATTGCTAATTAGTGTTGGTCTCACATACATTTGTCATGTTGGTATGTCAGATTCATTTGTCCTTTTAAGCCCAAGTGCTGTAATTAATCTTTTTCCATCCACTCTCTCTTACAGTCTGGCAGTAACTCAGATTGCCAGGCTGTCTGGTAATAGGTTTTCTATTTAGGAAATCTTGAATTTTAAAGTGAAATCGAGTTTGAATCCTGTGAAAGAATATACCATTTGGTAAATCCACGAACTAGCCTCAGCAGAGTGAACCCACGAAATGGGGAGACAGGGGAATATTGTACTACTCAGTGTTAGAAGTCTTGGCCTGAGAGTCATTTTTTCATGAAGCATATGCTGAATCCACCCTCTCTCCTAAGAACCGGACAACATGTCCTCCTTAATGTCTAGGTAAGACCTTTACACACAGGTGTCAGAGCATCTCTAATTTTATTTTTATTTTTACTTTATTGCAATTACTTTTAACCCATCTACCCTCACACCAACTCTCTCCCAGTACTCAGCTTCCAGAACACAGGAGTGGTACCCTATTCACACGTGGGTCCTCAGTACTTGGTATTTTGCCTGGCAAGTTGTTCTTTGTGAAATGGCACAAAAGAGTAATTCTTTAAGCACAAAATGAAATACTTAATGATTTTAAATCAGATCTCATTTGATTCATACAACTGTTAAGACAAGCAAAATTGGACCCCAATGTTTAAGAAAAACCTAATTGATGGTAATTTAGTATTGAGAAAAATTCTGTCATTGAGTTTTTTTCCTGAAGAGTGAGAAAGAGTGTCATTGCTCAATTTTAATAGCAGAATATCTAAATGGAACATTACTGCCTCCTGATAATATACTTGAGAAGTGTTGCCTTAATGAATAAATATTCCAGTTTAAGTAATATTCTGACCTAAAAAAACAAAAATAAAAACAATGATGACATTTGTATATCATTGTACTGCTTACAGGGGCCATTATATTCATTCTATTATTTGACCCTGAAAAGAACCATCAGAAGCAATCATTATATTTATGACCATTTGAATGAAGAAGCAAGTGAGAATG
Organism: Trachops cirrhosus; assembly: GCA_028533065.1. Taxonomy (NCBI): domain Eukaryota; kingdom Metazoa; phylum Chordata; class Mammalia; order Chiroptera; family Phyllostomidae; genus Trachops; species Trachops cirrhosus. Next base: position 4,069 of record JAPYXV010003394.1, read on the forward strand.
AATTTGATTATTTCAATGTACATGTCTAGCAGGTAGAAGAATTGGAACACAGGCAAATGTGCTATTCTTGGGGTAAATGTGGAAGGGAGGCACCAATGGATGGAGAAGGAGACTGCTGATGTCTGGCTGTCCCTCAGAGAGTTCTAATGAAGCTCTGAGAGTACCTGTAGCCCTAAGATGTCTGGGGGTCTGGTATGAGGCAGGGCCAGGAGGTGGAGATTTCAAGTCCTTCCACGTCTTGCTTTCATTATAATTCAATCTGCATTGGCCTTGACCATGTCCTTGCTGATATATGGCCTCTGGTGGACCATGGTGATAAAGTTGAGACCCAGGGGAAGGGAAGAATTAGGTCACATGTTAGTCTGTCATCTTCATCTGACTAGGCTTGTTTAAGTTGCCTGAAGCTAGTTATTTTACCTACCTCTGACAAAGATTTTTCAGTTACTATAACCAGGCTGCTCCTGCAAATGAGCTCAAGCTGTGGTTAATGAATGCAGTCTGAGGGAATGTGGTCATTAAAACCCCCTGCCACTGGCTCATAGCAATCATAGGCCCAGAGTCCCACATCCAAAATTTTGGGGACCAGATGGGTTTCAGGACACAGAATATTACCTAATACCCCTCATGGAGACTCTTGCAGCATTGTGCAATCAAGCATCTTATTCAATCTGCAGCCAAAGGGAAGGATTGCACACTGGATGAGATAAAGACTATAAATAGGCTCACATCAGTTCAGGTCAGCCCTTGATACCCAGTGAGTTAGGAATTAACTTGCGTTTTGGAGAGCTTCTTAAATTTCAGAATTGTGGATCAGGAAAAATAGACCCTTGTCCTCTTTATCCCATTACTACTCCATTTTCTCCTTGTTATTCATTTCAAAGACAAAACAGTCTTTGACTTACTGGAGGTGACAATGGCCAATATTAAGTTTCTTAGGAAGATGTTACATCATCACCCTCTGGGTGCATCTTGATTGATAGGTAAAGGCCCAATTTGGCAAATGTGAAGTTTCTCCAAGAATGTTTGGAATTCAGTAGACAGAGGGGACTTGTGGGAATCCCTTGCGGAGCATTGCTGCAGGATCCTGGGAGCCTCTTGGCAGGGGTATTCACTCTGTATAAGGCACAGATGGGGACAGGAGGGCTGCAGCACAGGCCTTGTGTTGGGAAGAAGCAGTTTGAGCTGAGTTACCAAAGGCTGAGACTCTAAAACAAAATATGTGGGTTGTGTGTATTAAGTAACGCAATCATTAAAAACTTTTGAGCAGGGACTGATGGGATGAAAATGGGGTCTAAATAACAAACTGCTCATTGTTTGCTGAACTTGCCAACCCTTTCCCCTGTCTGGAGCTGAGCTCCTGCTCTGTCCTTTGCCTGAAATGCCCTTCCTGGGCTCCTTCCTGCTTGGGCACACTCCTACTCATCTTTCAGGACCCAGCTCAAATGTCACCTGCTCTGTGGAAGCCTTTCCCTGACCCCAGGGAGTGTTAACTGCTCCTTTCTCTGTGATCCCATAAGCCTTTGCAAGCTCTGGCAGTGCTTTTCTCCTTGCACTGCAGTTTGTTCTTGTCTCCCCAAGTTGAACCACAAGGTCCCTTAGAGAAGGCATGATGTCTTTTTTTTTTATTGGTACCTGACACAGTGCACCCATAAGGATTCTAAGCAATATTAATTGAATAAATGTTTATATCTTCTATTATTTCTTCTTTTTAAAGATTTTATTTATTTAATTTAGAGAGGGGGAAAGGGAGAGAGAAAGAAAGAGAGAAACATCAGTGTGTGAGAGATACACTGATTAGTTGCCTCTCACACACCCGCAACTGGGGACCCGGCTGGCAAACCAGGCATGTGCCCTGTGACTGAGAATTGAACCAGTGACCTTTCAGTTTGCAGGCCAGTGCTCAATCCACTGAGCCACACCAACCAGAGCCTTCTATTTTTTCTTATAGTTTCTCTGTTGCCTGTTCTTTTTTTCTTTTTAAATTGGCCATATCTATGTAATTGCAGTGATAAATCTTATATGGACTAAATTTTGGGACATAGGAATCACCACCATTCTCCAATAAAGAACCATGGGATTGTGAGAAAATGAGACTTGTGAAAAAGTTGAGGTGAAGTTTGTTAAAGGCTGTTATGAGTTGAATTGTATCCTCTCAGAAGATATTCCATGTCCTTCCAGTCCTGTACCTGTGCATATGACCTAATTTGGAAAAAATGTCTTTGTAGATGTCATTGAGGTAAGAAGCCTATGATGAGATCATCCTGGATTGGGTGGACTATAAATCCCATAACAGAGGTCTTTATATGAGGCAGAAAAGGAGACCCAGTCACACAGGGGAGCAGGTGATGTGAAGATGGAGACAGATTGGAGCGATGCAGCTAAATCAAGAAAGGCCAAGGATTGCTGGATACCATCTGAAGTTAGGGGAATGGTATGGAAAGCAATTCTCCTTCATCCTCCAGAAGAAACCAAGTTTGTAGACAGTTGATTTTGAACTTCTAGCCTCCTGAACTATGCGAGAATAAATTCCAACTTTGTGGTTATAGCAACGCTAGGAAACTAGTACAGATGTCACCAAGAATTTCAGTGTCATCTAATGGCTGGTAGGGATGTTGAAAAGTAGTGTAGCATCAACTTTAGGAGCTCAGGATTGGATTCAGATGGTCTGGGGGTAGTCCCAACTCTAATCTCTGAGCCTCAGTTCCCTCATGAAAAAAAATGGGGGTCATGAAATATTAGTGCCCACTGCAGAAGTCTCCAGTTAAGGTAATTGAGACACTAGGAGTCATTCCATATATGTTACTGGTCAATTAGATGGAGGCAAGAGAATAGTTTACTGGCCTGCAAATGTTACCAGCACCACCGTGGCAATATATTAATATTAGAAAGTGGATTCAACTCTCAAATTGCTGAGAACTGAAAGCAGCCTGCTTTGCCTTTTAACTTTCTCATAGGTGTACAGCCTGCTTCCTTTAGATCAGGTATTGGTACTGATTTGCAGGCATCTGTGAAGTTTTCAGAATAATTGAATTTTAGGGTTTATTGGTCATCAAGATGACCATTCACCTGGGACACCCAGATGGCTTGGGTCCATCGTGAGGGTGGCAATGTGAGTCCTCAAGCTCTTTTCAATATCTCAGGCAGTCTAACAGAAACTGCATTTATCTGTGGAAAGAGGGCACAACAAAACTGAAAAGAAAAAACTTTTTTTTCTTTCACTGGAATGATATTTGCTAGGTTTGGTAACACAGGTTATCTCATGAAAAAAGGAATTAGCATATGAATTTTTTTTTCAGATTAAAAAATTACAAAATAGCCCTGGCTGGTGTGGCTCAGTGGACTGAGCACTGGCCAGTGAACTAAAAGGTCGCCGCTTTGATTCCCGCTCAGGGTACACGCCTGGGTTGCAGGGCAGGTCCCCTGATGGGGTGTGTGAGAGGCAGCCAATCGATGTTTCTCTCCTTCTCACCCTTTCCCTCTCTCTATAAACAAACAAACAAACAAATAACCAATCTTAAAAAATCACAAAACATGGAAAACATATGTGAAATAATAACTGCCTTTCTAATGTGTGCTGACCATTTAATGTTATGTGTATTATGTCATGTCGTGTTATATTATGTTATGGTATCTCTAGGACCAAATAGTGGCCCAGAGAGGTTCAATAAATTGTCTATGATCATAATTATGTAGTAGTAGGGACAAAATGATTACATAGGATTGTGACTCTCAATATAAGACTCTTTCCCAATAAAACCTTTGATTTTCCTTGTTTTCTGAGGACTCTGATGTTTGGTCTTTATTGCAATTCAGCATACAAGTGTGAACTGGACAGATACTGCCTCTGTGTTCAGAGACCTCCTAGTCCAGGTCCATTGAATCTCTCCTTGGGCAGCAAATAGCAGAAACCCAGCTTTAGCAGGAATGGGATTTACGATGAAGATGTTGGCATACTTCATGGCACCCAGTGGCAGGATTGGGATCAGCTGCTGGGAACACCAGAACCAGGGACTCCTACTGTCAGAGCTGTCCTCTGTCCTTTGTCTCTTTCCTTCTCCAGGTGTCTTCCTCCCTCCCTCCCTCCCTCTTTCTCTTCTTTCCTTTCTTCCCTTACTCTGTCTCTCTTCCTTTGCCCCTCCAACTCCCTCACTTACCTCTCTTTCTCCAAAAATTGGCTTCTAGTAGGTCCTGGGTCCTCATGGTGAAATACACAGCTGATGTCTGCTCCAAGGTGACCTAAAAAAAGGTAAGAACTTTTCTGATAGGGCTCAACAGAGCTCTATTTAGAGCACCAGAGAAGGGCATTTAATTTGGATTTGCACTGAGATCTGAGGTATGGATCAGGGAAGGGGGAGGGCAGGAGAAAGAAGGAGAAACCGAAAGCAGGACAGGAGGCCTGGAGGGTAACATGCAAGGGGGGTAAGGAGGTGATGGCTGAGCCTAAAGAGGTACACAAGGCAGGGTCATTTCAGGCCCTGTGGGTCATTTAAGTACGGACAAGACAACTCAATGACTGTATTTCACTTGCTGAAAAAAGTTTGTGAGATAAACTAATGCTAGAAAAAAGAATGAAAACAAACCATGTAAAATGAGTTACATTTTCTTTCTTTTTTAAAAATTAGAGTTTGCTATTGTTTTTATTTTATTTTATTTTTTCTTGTGATAGTAGTTTCTCTCTTTCTCTCTCTCTTTGTTGTTCAATTACAGTTTTCCCCCTTTCCCCCCATTACTCTCCCCTGCCCTGCCATGAGTTTTATTTTCTTATTGGTTTATACCATGCATTTTGTAATTATGTTACCATGGAAGAAAACACTAGGCCACATGCAGTTATCATTCAGACCCTGCTGGGCGTCACGGGCAAGGACCCACACCAGCCCATGGAAGGCAGGACCTCAAGGTGCTGGTGTGTGTAGTCTAACCTGGCTGCTTTCTGCTCAAATATTTTTGGTTCTGATCAATCAAAAGAATGACTAGTTTCCCATAGAAGTGAGGAAAATCCCCTTATTCTGCCATGTGCCTGTCACTCTTCCAGAATGCCAGCTGCCACCAGATTCAAGAATCCTGCTGCACTATGGGAGGGTAAACTCCAGTCTTTCCAATTGTCAGTTTGGTTTTCCATGTCTGAACAAAAGCTGTGCTCCTGTTGGGCTTGGTTATTCCTTCCCCTTCTCTGATCTGTTTACTCCAGTTGATCAAGTCAGTGTATGGTATACTGTTCTTTTTAAGTAACTCCAGTTGATTTGTAATACTGACAATAGTTCTGTGGCATCGCTGTCCCTTTGAGGGTGGCAAATTAGAGAGTGTATAGCAATTTCCCAATTATTATGAAAAATACTTTTCAAAGCCATTCATTCATTAAAATTTTAAGTACACAGTAAGAGCTGTTTTTTGATATTAAAGGAGCAGTTTGAAAGCCTTTCTGTTAAAGAATATTTCCCACACTGACCACTGGCCAAAATTCCCATGTTAGTTTTGTCTTTTTTTCAGGCACAAAAAGCCACCATTAAAATGCAATTTATACCTTAGAACAATGATTTTCAACCTTTTTCATCTCATGGCACACATATACTAATTACTAAAATTTTGCAGCACATCGAAAGATATTTTTTTTTTTTGCTAATTTGACCAAAAAATAGGTATAATTTTGATTCATTCACACCAGATGGCTATTGATGTGTTGGCTATTGTCATTTTTTCAACAATCTAAGGGAAAAGAGGTCAGTGGCCATGACTAAATAGATATTGCATGTTTTAAAAATTCTTGTGGCAAGCCCTGGCTGGTGTGGTTCAGTGGATTGAGTGCTGGCCTGTGAACCAAAGGATCACTGGTTCGATTCCCAGTCAGGGCACATGCCTGGGTTGCGGGTCAGGTCCCCAGTAGGAGGTGTTCTAGAGGCAACCACCCACTGATGTTTCTCTCCCTTTCTTCCTCCCTCCCTTCCTCTCACTCTAAAAATAAAATAAATAAAATCTTAAAAAAAAACATTCTTGTGAAGTACTGGTCAAAAATCACTGCCTCAGAAAAATAATCCATACCATCATCTGCTGTTATCATTTAGGTCGTATGTAGTTATTGGCTTGATTCCTATCCACTTGAGCAGTCTGGCTGCTCCATGTTCCCTCTCCAGGCTACAAGCATTCTTTCCTTTCTGGTTGGCACAAGAGTCGAAGTCTTCCCTGTTTCCCTCGGCCTATCTGTTTGCTTCCCTGAGTGAGAAGGCCAAGGCTTCACTTTACCTGCAGGGAATAAAAGTGACCTGCTCACTAGTTTAGCAAACTCAATTTGATAACTCAAGCCCAGCAAGAAATACTTCCTGAAGCCTCTATTTCAGAACCTTGGGCAGGTATTCTGCAGACCAGCCCCATCTTTGTGCTATCCCCAGAGGAACAAGGTCCTGAAGAAATTAGGGTGGGAGAGGACGTGACAGCAGGTCTAGCCTAATGTCACAGAACATCTTTGGGCCAGAGGAACTCATATCAAAACAAATGGGGAAACAAGCAACAGCTGGCCTCAGTGAGCTCCCAGCTGCCATACCCCTTGTTAACTGGTTCCAGGCATGGCACTAGCAGCAGCCAGCCTAGGTTCACAGCTTGGCTTTGCATGGGAATCTCTAAACTCAGTACAAGTAGCAGCCATTGCACATTGCTTTTTAGTTCATGCAAGGTAGCCCTGGGCAGAACACAGGTGGGGGCTGACCTTGGCTTGTACTACCCAGGAAATCCTAGAGCCTGTGCTCACAATGGACAGCTACAGATCACATTGGAGCACCACCACCCTGTCCCTGCACAGCTGATCCTCCACAGAGGGTAGAGATTGGCAGTCAGTGTACACAGCCAGTCCCTGTAGCTGACTGGTCTGGTAAATCCCTCCCATTGACCTGCCAGCAGCAATACAGGCTCAATTACAAGAGGAGGGTGCACTCAGCACACATGAAGGGTATACCACAAGTACCCAGGTTGGGTGATAGGGAAGGCTATGCCACTGGACCCTACAGAACACCTACTACATTAGGCCACTACTAAGACAGGGAGTCATAGCTGCTCTACTTAATATATAGAAACAAACACAGGGAGGCTGCCAAAATGAGGAGACAAAGAAATATGGCCCAGTGAAAGAAGAGATGAAAATAGAGTTCAAAACACTGGTTATAAGGATGCTCAAGAAACTTAGTGAAGACCTCAACAGCATAGAAAAGACCCAGTCAGAAACAGAGGATACACTAATTGAAGTAAAGAACAATTTACAGGGAATCAGCAGTAGACTGGATGAAGCTGAGAATCACATCAATGATTTGGAACACAAGGAAGTAAAACACAACCAATCAGGACAACAAGAAGAAAAAAGAATCCAAAAAAAGGGGATAATGTAAGGAACCTTCGGGACAGCTTCAAGTGTTCCAACATTTGCATCATAAAGGTGCAGAAGGAGAAGGGAAAGAGCAAGAAATTGCAAATCTATTTGAAAAAATAATGAAAGAAAACTTCCCTAATTGGGTGAAGGACATAGACATGCAAGTCCAGGAAGCACAGAGTACCAAAGAAGATGGATGCAACTAGGCCCACTCTAAGATGCACTATAATGAAAATGTCAAAGGTTAAAGATAAAGAGAGAATCTCAAAATGTTGCATACATAATAGGAAATATTTTACCTTCAGGGGAGTTCACATAAGACTGTCAGCTGATTTCTCAAAAGATACTTTGCAGGCTAGAAGGGATTGGCAAGAAATATTCAAAGTCATGAAAAGCAGGGACCTCCAGCCAAAATTACTCTACCCAGCAAAGCTTTCATTTTATTTATTCTTTTTAAAATATATTTTATTGATTATGCCATTACAGTTGTCTTATTATCCCCTCTTCATTCCCCTCCACCCTGAACACCCTCTCTCATCCACATTCCCCCCCTTTAGTTCATCTCCATCTGTCTTAAGTTCTTTAGCTTCTACATTTCCCATACTATTCTTGCCTTCCCCCTATTTTCTATCTATCTTCATTGCTACTTATTCTTCGTACCTTTCCCCCCTCTCTCCTCCTCCCACTCCCCTGTTGCTAACCCTCCATGTGATCTCCATTTCTGTGGTTCTGTTCCCGTTCTAGTTGTTTGCTTAGTTTTGCTTAGTTCTTCTTGTTTTTGTTTCAGGTGCGGCTGTTAATAATTGTGAGTTTGCTGTCATTTTACAACACATGTTTTTTATCTTCTTTTTCTTAGGTAAGTCCCTTTAACATTTCATACA
>JAPYXV010003395.1:0-12300 GCA_028533065.1 Trachops cirrhosus
AAGGTTGTGGAGTAAAAGGGACCCTCATGCACTTTTGTTCAGAATGGAGACGGGTGCAGCCACTGTAGAAAATAGTGTGGAATTTCCTCAGAAAAACTAAAAATGGAATTTCTTTTTGACCTGGCAATTACACTGCTGGGGTTATACCCTGAGAATTCTGAAACACTAATTGAAAATAACCTATGTGCCCCAATGTTCACAGCAGCCCAATTTATAATAGCGAAGTAAATGAGTGGATCAAAAAACTATGGTACATTTACATGATGGAATACTACACAGCAGAAAGAAAGGAGCTCCTGCCCTTCAAGACAGCATGGATGGAACTTGAGAGCATTATTCTAAGTGAAGTAAGCCAGGCAGTGAAAGACAAATACCATGTGATTTCACCTTTAAGTAGAACTTAATGAACAAAACAAACAAGCAAGCAAAATATAACCAGATATATTGAAATAAAGAACTAACTGACAGTAACCAGAGGGGAAGAGGGAGAGAGATTATGAGGGAAAAAAGGGAAAGGGTCATCAAAGATCATGTATAAAGGACCAATGGACAAAGCCCAACTAGGATAGGATTGAGGGTGTTAGATGGAGGGGACGGGGAGTCAGTGAAAGTGATTGTGGGGAAATGGAGACAACTGTATATGAACACCAATAAAATGGTTAAAAAAACAGTTTTATTCCAAAAATTCTAACATCATTTTATAAGCCAGGAAGAATCTTCCAATTGTTCCCTTTTGGTTCTTGTATTCCTCAATTTCACATGCAGTTAGTTCTTTTGCATAAAATTTGAAGCTTTGTTCTCTCAGTGTAAAGAAACATTGAATGTTATAGAGTGGTTGTCCTCCAGCTTTTCATCAGCTCCTGTCCACTTATTTAGAATTTCTTCAATATAAACACCATTTGGCTTAAATGGATTTTTTCCTGTTCTTTTTAATTACATTTATTTCAGGATTGTTAGGGTAACAAACTGACAACAACTGTAGGGGAGAGGAGGGGGGATAACAAGGCAAAGAAGCAGAATTGTTATCAAGGAACGTGTATAAAAGACCCATGGGCAAAGACAATGGGAGGTTTGAATGTGGGAGGTGGAGGTGGTTAGTGTGGGGTAGAGTAATGGGGAGGAATTGAGGAATGGGAGGAGTGGGGGAATTTACTATTGCACAACAATAAAAAATTAAATTTATTGGGATGATGCTGGTTAATAGAGTTCTATAGGATTCAGGTATACAGTTCTATAATTCATCATCTCTATATTGCAGTTTGTGTTTACTCCCCCAAGTGCCTCCTTCCATCAACATCCCCTCTTTACCTTCTCATACTTTCCTTCACCCCCTTTCCCTCTGGTAATCTCCATACTGTTGTCCTTGTCTATGAGGAGGTTTTTTTCCTTGCTTAATCCCTTCACCTTTTCCACCCAGCCCCCAACCCTCTTCCCTTCTGATAGCTGTTTGTTAGTTTATTTTGTTCATTAGATTCCACATATAAGTGAAATCATATGGTATTTATCTTTTTCTGACTGGCTTACTTCACTTAGCATAATATTCTCCATGTTGTCTCAAAGGGTAATATTTCCTTCTTTTTTATAGGGGTACATATATTCTTTCAAATTAGTGTTTTGGTTTTTTATGGATATATTCCCAAAAGTTGAATTGCTGGGTTTTAAGGCAGTCCATTTTAAAGTTTTTGAAGTAACTCACTGCCTTTCACATTGTGTGCATCCAGTAAAACCTTAGACATTTCTCATAGCTATATATTTTCTGGTATATCTCTTCAGGCAAGGTAAGCAAAAGAAAAATTAAACAAATTGGCCTATATCAAACTAAAAAGTTTTTGTACAGCAAAGAAAAACATCAACAAAATGAAAAGACAACCACTGAATGGGAGTACACATTCCTTGACATATCTGATAAGGGCTTAATATCCACAATTTATAATAAATATATACAACTCAGCATCAAAGGAAAAAAGCAATCCAATTAAGAAATTGGCAAAGGACCTGTATAGGCACTTCTTCAAATAGGACAAACAGATGACTAATAGACATATGAAAAAATGCTCAACATCACTAATCATCAGAGAAATGCAAGTTAAAACCACAATGAGACATCACCTCACACCTGTCAGAATGGCTACCATCAATAAATCAACAAATGTTGAGGAGGGTGTGGAGGAAAGGGAACCTGCCAGCACTGATGGTGGGAATGGGATTTTATTCTTATAAAAGTGAAGGTAGCTTAAGCAATTTTAATATTGGTATCTTTGAAGCTTTGGAGCGGGTGCCAGTATTTGTACAAATCCTTCGCACTATATAAACTTCTTTTTGATTTTGCACTTGCTTCAGTGGAATCAGCACCCTGCTCATCTGGTACCTGCTACCTGGGCCTCCTGGTCCACTGCAAAACTTTCCTGGAACAGGGCAGCCCTATGGCTGGCTCCAGGGGCTCTGGGACTGCTTGGGCTGCTTGAGCTACTCAGGCTGGGGCTCTGAATCTGTCTGCCAGGTGGAGTTGCAGTCCTCCACCATGGTGGGCTTGCCCAAGCCAACCTTACCCAGCAGACTGCCCACTGAAGAAGTGGAAGGGGATCTGGGGCTGCTGCGGGACTTCTTTGGGACACTAGGACCCTAAGGCTCAGGTGTGGCCACAGCAAGGGGGCTGGGCAACAGCTTCTGATCACCTACTAAAGAACTGCCTAAGCAAGTTGAGCAGCAGACAAGCAGACTACTTATTTGTTCAAATGAAACCTTTATTAGGGTTTTAATGTATCAGCTTGAAGTCATGTGTGTTTATGTGACTATATAAGTGAAATTACAATATTGAATTTCAGCAGAAAAAATTTTGGAGACAGACACAGCATGCCTTTTCCTTTTAAGGGTTATCTTCTTATTCTTTTATTTCTTAGGAGTCTATTTAGCACTTCTGTGACAACCCTTCCCCCAAGCAAATGAAAGAGTATAAAAGAAAAGTGAGGGCTGTTAAAAATGGTATTCTGGAACATCATTCTGATTTCCCTTAGGGAACCATTTTGACATTTTATCAGATGGTGTCTAGCAGTCTATGGAGATTTTGCTTATATTTAAGACTTAAAATCCATAAAAATCAATTGTATTTTTGTTCTATTTGCATTTATATAGATCCTTTAATATATTTTATAGTTCGTTCACAGACCAATGAATTATATAGTTTTATGGTAAGGGCAATAGCTAGCAAAATTGACAGCTCTTATTTACAAAAGTTTCTATTTTACACATTTCTGCATGTGTGAAGGAATGTTGCAGATTATATAAAAGTGTAAATGTAGGGGAATTAATTAATACCTAGCAGCAGTTACAGCTTGGCCTTTCTATGTCAACGGTGATCAGAAAACACTCAGTAAATGGATATGAAGGGACTTTTATTAGGTTAGGCAACCAACCATTGATACATCACCTCAATTATGATCATATCGGTGTTCCTTTACATAGCATAAGGATTGGCTTTTGGTCAGGACATATTTCTAGAGGTGGCAAACATTTATTCACAACTTAGACTTGGACTCTTGGCTATAGAAGGGATGTTTGAAAGCTATGTATCACTAAACAGGATTACAGCAATCATTATAGAATTTTCTCTACTCTTCATGACTATTTTCACAGCAGACAATTGGGAAGATTTTCCATGCGTTTGTAAGAATACACAGATTGTGTAATTAGCAAATGAGAAAACTAATGGATTGAGGTGAGAGAAAAAAGAGACAACCTAAGGAAAATGTAATTTATTCCATAAATTAGGGGTTTTACTATTTTCTAAATTCAATTCCCTCTCAATGTTCATGTTTTAAAACATATTACATGTCTTAATGTGTCAGTGTATTAACTATATAGAGCCCTTCTTGTCTTCATTTTGGGGGTTCTCTTATGCTTTGAAAAAAGATGTTTGATCTTCTTTCCTATAGCTTAAATTCAATAAAAATACACTTCAAGGACTACTATGAAAACTTTTAACTGATACTATCAATTATGGATCTTCAGGTTGTATATGAAGTAAAAACTTACTGGTTCATATGTATATATTAACCCTTTACAAATAATCAGAAGACCCTAGAATTGAATGAGCTCTTTATATAATACTTATCATGGAATTAAGAATCTAAAGTTTGCCCTGGCCAGTGTGGCTCAGTTGGTTGGAGTGCAGGTTTGATTCCTGGTCAGGGCACTTGCCTAAGTTGCTGGTTGGGTCTCCAGTTAGGGTGCATATGAGAGGCAACAAATCAATGTTTTTCTCTCATATCAATGTTTCCCTCCTTCCCTTCCCCAGTCTCTCTAAAACCAATAAGCACGTCCACAGGTGAAGATAAAAAAAACTTTTTAAACCTGAAGGTTGAAAGTTTCTTGCCATAGAGTGAGTATGTCCCCACAAAATTCATTTGTTGAAACCCAATTCCCAGTGTGATTAAATTTGGAGGTGAGGCCTTTGGGAGATGATTAAATCATGAGGGCAGAGCCTTCAGGAGTGGAATTAGTGCCCTTATAAAAGAGACCTCAGAGACATCCTTTTTCCCTTCTGCCCTGTGAGGAGAGCAAAAAGATAGCCAACTATAAACCAAGAAACTGGTGCCAGACATCATACCTGCCAGCTCCTTGTTCTTGGACTTCCGTTTAGTTATCCTCATGGTTCTTGCATCTGGATCATCATTAGAATCCACCTGAGGAGCTTTACAAAACAGATTGCTAGTCCCAGGCCAGACCTACTGAATCAAATTTTCCAGTACTTCTAGGGGATTCTTATGACAAGCCAGAGTTGAGAATCATGGATTTGGACAAAAGCTAGCCAACTTTGGTGGACTTTTACCTCACAGTTTATTGAGAAGTGGGGGTTCCACTAGGTCCATAGATAATGTGCATTTTGAATTAATTATGCTGTCATGACATAATTTTAGATGACTTCACCTTGCACAACAAAAATATAGGCTCTAGCTTGACTCATCTTAGAAACTTACATCTAACCTTGCTCTCCTTTTTTAAATCAGCTATTCAAAATGTTAAAGGGTTATATTTAATCATCCCCCAGGCAGTTTTACTCTATACTAACCAGCCCCTGAAAATCTTATAGGTCCTATATTCTAACTCTTTAATGACTTTTGCTTTCCTCAGGAATCTAGTTTCTCTAAACATGGAGATGTAGCAGCAATAGCACACCAACTCTGAGAAATACAAAGTTAACTAATAACTAGTCTTGCTAGAAGAGCCATTTCTAATGTCAAGAAATTAAACTTAGCTGTTTCAGTTTTGGTTGACCATTAGAGTAGATAATTAATACTACATAAGCATTTCTATAGTCAATCCAAACTTTATGAAATCAGATCTTCATATCTTTTTTGTTTTTAAGATAGCATCTAAGCATATACATATACATAAACATGTGCATAGTTGTCTGAGTGTTAATTAGACCACTGTGATCAGAAATAGTTGATTTGACATAACACTGACAATATTGCATCATCTGGTTTCTAACAACTAAAACAAGATCCTTGAACTAATCATGAGTTCTCTCACAAAGAAAAATAATGAATTTAAGCTAATCGGCTGAACTTATCTAATATGCTGAAATATGAACCAAGCCTTCCTTTTTATCTACTTTTTTTAACCTAAACCAACAAATAACCAGCTGAGATATCAATACAGAGTAAAACTGAAATATCAAAACATCTGCCACACTGATTATGAATTGGCTGAAACCTTAGTTTAATTCCTTAGTTCAAACTGCCAAATGTGGATATAGCTCTATTTTGTCTGGTTCAGTAGACAAGTTGATTCTCAGGGGGAGCAGGAATAGAAGCTCTTAATCAAAAACCACCTAGCTTCATCTAGTTAACTCTGGTAAATTAAAACTAATTCCTCCTGAATATTTTCTGTTGAATTAATCTATATGTTTATTATTTTTTCTGAGTACACACAGACATATCCATGATTTCAACTGCATTCACTATTGCATAATACCATTTAATTTTTGAATTTTCTTGTTAATTTGCCTGAGCATTGTCTTTCACTTTGTGGCAACACACCATACCTGTTTTAGAGAGTTTTCTAATGAGAAAACATTTTGTGGAACTATATTTAAATAAACTCAGTTGATTGGTCCCTTGATATTTGCTGATTGAGGTTCAACATAATATACTTTCAGCTCAAATGGCAATAAACATCAAAATTTCCATTGTTAAACTGTTCTGGAGTGCATGTGTGTGTGCCTAACACCTTTATTTCTATACAATCATTATACCTTTTCAATGCAGTTTCACATCCATTATTCTATTTAATCTCCATATTTTAAATTAAATATATTCACATATTACATATTTAAAATTCCCCCACCATCAAAGCAAAGAACTTACTCAGATATTTAAGTAACAAATATTTGCTATTAAAACTGATAGGAATTACTTCATGTTTTCTTTATGTTGCCCTCTTCTGTTTCTCTTATTTGTTTTTAAGATTTTATTTATTTATTTGTAGAGAGAGGGGAAGGGAGGAAGAGATAGAGGAAGAGAAACGTCAATGTGTGGTTGCCTGTCACTCATCCTCTACTAGAGACCTGGCCCACAACTCAGGCATGTGCCTGAGACTGGATATCGAACCAGTGACCCTTTGCTCAGCAGGCCAGGGCTCAGACTACTGAGCCACACCAGCCAGGGCTGTTTATCTTCTTTTTAATGGTACCTATACTTGTCAATTTTGCTCCTGTGTCATCATTTAATATTTGAGTTCCTATTATGTCCAAGAGCCCTTGCTAGATGCTAAGAAAAATACAAAAAGCAGTGAAATATCATTTGGCCTCAAGGTATTTGCATTCTAAAAAGAACGTAAATATATACTATTCTAAGTATAATTGACTTTCCTCACATTTTCAATTTAGTCCCACCAGGGTCCTGGTTTTATGTCTGTCTTTCCTGTTTACCAATGAATTACCTAAAGGCAGAGGCTGAGTTTTACTGATTTTTCCAATGTTAACATTGATCTCAGTGTTGAACATGTACTAGATGTTTGCCGTTTCATGTAACTCCATGTTTTAAATCCTTTAATTTCTCCTTATTGCCTTAAAGTTAGAATACAACCCCTCAGCATGTTAGGTAAGCCTTTTGTGATTTAAGTCTATACTGTCCTGTGTGATAGCCACTGCCACATATTTTGAGCACTTGAAATGTAACTAGTATGAACTGAGGTGTACTTAAAAGTAAAATACACATTAGATTTTGATGACTTAGTAAGAAAGCAATGATGTAAAAGGTCTCATCAATAATTATTACCTTGATTATATATTGAAATGACATTTCAGTCATATTAAAGTAGATACAGTTTGTTAAAATCAATTTCATCTTGTTTTTGCTTTTTAAAATATGGTTAATAGAAAACTTTAAATTACATACATGGCTTATATTTATGACTCATATTTTTGATGACAGAGATGCTCAAACCCCCTTCCCACCTCATATCCCTTATTTTCCACATCCACCTTTTTTCCACCCTTAAAAAAATCTCTGTGCTATCTTCCAAAACATATGCTAAACTCTCACTTCAATATCTTTACAGCTTTGCCTGGCATACTTGCTCTTAGCACAGTCCCTGGAAAAAGCTAACTCACTGCCCTCCACCTCAGACCACTCCCTCCCAAGACCTATTTTAGATGTCCTGTGTCTGTAATACCACATCATCTGCATAAAGCTTTACCTAGGACTCACACACTGTATTGTACTACTTGGTTCACTTTTGCCACTTTTTTTGTAGATTTTATTTATTCATTTTTAGAGAGACAGGAAGGGAAGGAAAAAGAGAGGGAGAGAAACATCAATGTGTGGTTGCCTCTTGCACACCCCCTACTGGGGACCTGGCCCACAACCCAGATATGTGCCCTGACTGTCAATCAAACTGGCAACCCTTTGGTTCACAGGCCCATGCTCAATCCACTGAGCTACACCAGCCAAGGCTACTTTTGCCTCTTTTAAAACTGGAACTGAGTCTTTCTGATTCTCTTGCATTGAACACAGTTTCTGGTTTAGAATATCTCTTAATTTTTGTTGAGCAAATACAAGAAAGACCTAGTTGAAAAGCAAATCTAAAGGGAAACTTTTAGATCTTTTTTCTTTGAATCTGGACAATAGCTTTAACCCAAACATACCACCTGAGACACCCCTCCCCCTTCACCCTCTTACCGGGTCAAAATGAAGTCCATAATGGACCAAAAATCCCTCCACTCCTCCCCCAGAAATGAACAAATAAAAATACCAACCCCCCCAATAGAAATCACTACAGAGTTTCATGTAAAACTATTAAACATTTATTTTTGAAAGGTTAACTTTCATAAAACAAAAACCTCAGTGTTATCTGGTCATCACTCTCATGTCAGAAGGTCATGGGAAAATAACTGCCTCTCATAAACAACTGGGAAAAGCTGTGGAAGAAAGTGACATGCCCTGGCTGGTGTGGCTCAATGGACTGAGCACAGGACTGGGAACCAAAGGGTCACAGGTTGATTCTCAGTCAAGGCACATGCTTGGGTTTTGGGCCAGGTCCCCTGTAGGGAGCGCACAAAAGGCAACTATACATTGATGTTCCTCCTCCTCTTTTTCTCCCTCCCTTCCTCTCTCTCAAAATAAATACATAAACTATTTTTAAAAAGGAAGTGACAGCGTCTTCTCAAAACAATCATTAATTCATTTTCTATCAGAAACTTAACTTTTCACTTGAAGACAGGTTGTTTCTGCTACGGTGGCTTCCTCTTTTGTACTCAGAACGGTAGATAAAGTCTCTGGTAACCACTACCAAAGGCAGCCACCTGGTTTAGTTGCATGTTGTAAATAACAACTACAGTTCCAATGGTTGAGTCCCATGGTTACATACAACAACATACTTTCCATCACCATAGCTATTAAAAACTGGCTGGTTATTGTAGGCATCATAGAAATGGCCATACATATGATCAGCAAAATTAAAGCCTTTGTTGCAGGCTGAAATGGAAATGGAAACAAGCACCACAGAAGGGTTCCCGACATCTCTGATTGTCCCACAAACATTTTGGTTGACTCCACAAGCATTGAGGTTCTCCTCCTTCCCAGTGGTTGCCTAGCCTGGGAAAGGGCATATCTCCAACTCCCTTCAGTTGTGGCTTTCAACTTTCATTGTCCATGGCAATTTTAGCTTCACACCATCTGGAGCCAATAAGATGATATCTGGTTTCTAACAGCCTCCTCACTGGGGTGTCATCAGTATAGATAATAAAAGAAAAAGCTCACCTATTTGTTCTTGGACAAACTGGCAGCTCAATATTATCAATCAATCCAAATGTCCCAAAGTACTCTCTGCTTTTTTCTTCAAATAGCTTAGGGTTCACCCCACCCACGAAAACCTTTTTCAGAGAGAATTTTAATTCCAAGGCTTAAGCCCTTCTAAGTTCAAATTTCCTGCCATCCACTTTGTGCTATTTGACTTGGAGCACCTTGTCAACAGCAGCACTATCTTTGAAAAGCACAAGCCTGAACCCTCTGGATACTCCTGTTTCTGAGTGGGTGTTATTGGTAAAATGGATAATCTCACCATATTGGGACAAATATTCAAAAAGAGCTTCCTTACTGCTTTTAGCAGAGAGCCCCCCAATGAACATTTTGCTGGCCATATGCTGAACCTTGCTGGTCTCAATTCTGTAGTTTTAAAGGGAGTTTTACATTGAGTTTGCTCATCACATAGCTGAGGCAGGCCATTTTCCTGAGGTTGGCAGCTTTGGGGCTTTCTGGGAACACACGTGCTTGATCCTTAACTGTTACAGAGGGGACAGCATGCCGATAAGTGCTGGAGGGGATGCAACAGAGACATAATGACGTGAGACCAAGGGAGTGAGTGATTGGAAGTTTTGAAATGAGCAGTCTGGAGAATTCATGGTTTTATCAAAGCCATGACTGTCACACAGAAGTTGGCTTGCCATCACGCATTTATTTATTATACTGTCCTTAAAACA
This sequence comes from Trachops cirrhosus, assembly GCA_028533065.1. Lineage (NCBI taxonomy): Eukaryota > Metazoa > Chordata > Mammalia > Chiroptera > Phyllostomidae > Trachops > Trachops cirrhosus. The sequence continues at coordinate 9,983 of JAPYXV010003395.1, forward strand.
TTAGTCCTCCACAAAAGGAAAGTTTGCTGAGAGCACAAGCACCTTGCTCTCTTCAGGTAGTAGCTCTCTCAAATTTGGTTAAACATTTTTTGTCTTTCAGATGGACATTGCCTGTGTAACTGATCACTTTTTCATTGCCTTCTTTAGGTAATTTCTTATTCCATTGCTGTATTTGGGGGCAGAGTTGGGAAAAGAGTTGGAAAGGACATAGAATAGAAAGTAGATTACAGGAAAAGCAACTTCCTATGCTAAAAGATTTTCAATAATAGCAATGTTGAGATAGAATTTAAATACCATACAATTTGACCTTCTGAAGTTTTTCATGTATTTACAGTTATGTGATTGCCGAACGTAATTACCACCATTTCATTTTAGAAACCATTTGTCTCCCCCTTAAAAGAAATTTTTTTTTACCTCATTAATCAGTCACTCCTCATTTTCCCCTCAACCTTCCCAAATCAGACAATCTGTGGCCTTTTGTGTCTGGCTTCTTTCACTTTGACCATTGATTCCTAGGTTCTTCCGTGTCATGACATGTTTCAGTATTCCATCCATTTTTTATAGGTAAATAGTATTCTATTGCATTGATATATCACATTTTGAATATCCGTTTCTCTAAAATAACATTTGAAAGCATTGATGCTCTTATAGTATTCCACATCTGTGTCATAGTTAAATAACTACAAGGGATTCTTTTCTGGAAGTCATTTGCATTTCTGAATTCTGGCGCCATCCATCAGCGCACTTAGGATTCATCACAATTGTCCAGTCTATTGAGATGTTATTTAATATTAGCTTAACTGTTACTTACATATGAAGACCAAATGTCAGATCCTTCAGCTCAGTTTGGCTACTTCAAGGTGGGCACCCCTTAACCCCTGTATTGTCCAAATGTCAACTGGATTAGCTTTTAGGGAGAAGTGCTGTTATTCCTCCACAGCACCTTCTCTCAGGCTCTGTATATATTATACTCGCAACTGAATAGTATTCCATTGCATCAATTTCTGCAATTACTCATTTCTTTGAAAAAATCCTACTGTTAATAATAATGCTTACTTATTCTGTATGCAAATGTGTACTCACCATCATTTGGAGATAAGTAAAATGAAACTATTTTTAAAATACCCTCAGTGAAATAAAATCATACAGAAACTAAATCATTTAACAACAAAGGTAAAGCAAAACCTTCAGGGGAAAAAAACTCTGACTCACACTTTAATCATAAGCTATTTGAAACCATAGCTGCTCCCACATTTTAGACACTATTCCACATCCTCGTGTTTTTGTTCATTATGAACATTCTTCCCCAAATGCCTGTACTGTCTCCTCAGCCAGAGACTGTTCTCATTCCAACTGTCTAACCCTTATAGCCTCTTCTAAGAGCCTCAACTCTGTAAAACGATCACACTTTTTTATACATCTTTATCAAGGAGCTTATAAATGCATTGGTCAGTGAGCTTCTCATTGGACAGGAACTGTGCCATACTTAACTTAAAGGTCTCAACACATAGGATAATACATATAATACTTAGCACAATAAATAAAAGAAAAAAAGGAACTCACTAAGTGCTTGCTGAAATAAGCTAAGCACTGGAGTTCTGAGGGACATAATTTTAAAAATCATTGGTCTAACTGCACTGCGAGTAGATAATCCAGCTGCAGATTACGTCCTGAATGCTGATCTGCCACAAACTTGAAGATATGACCTATCATTCCTATAAAAGAGGCTGAAAGTTTGAAATTTTCTTATTTCTGGGTCATTTTTAAATCGACTGAGATAACCACAGAATAGCTAGAGCTCCCTTCAGCTCCTGCTTTCACTAAAATGAAAATCTTAGAGTAATTATACCATCTGTGTATTTCTAAACTAATGAGGCACCTTGATGACTAGTTATTTACCTGTGGCTATCATTAGGCCATGGCTGAAGTCATAGTTTAGACCCCTGTGTGGGCTGCTTAGCTTTACTTGATTATATGACTGTACACTGCACCCATTATCCCAGTTCTGGGCCTTGCAAATGCTTGTCCCCTGGTCACAAGGGACCACTGGGTCTGAGCATATCAATGAATCAGTGAAAAGACTATCTTCACTTGTGTATATAAAATTCAAAGAATTTGCCAGACTTCCGGCCAAGATGGAGGCATAGGTAGACGCACTGTGCCTCCTCGCACAACCAAGATAGGGACAACAAAGATATAGAAACAAAATAACAACCAGAACTGATAGAAAATTGAAGTTTATGGAAGTCAGACAACCAAAGATTTAAAAATAGACACTTTCATCCAGACCGGTAGGAGGGGCGGAGTCCGGCCGGGTG
>JAPYXV010003396.1:0-12299 GCA_028533065.1 Trachops cirrhosus
TCCAGCCATTTCCATCTCCCTCCCCTGCTCCCACCCAGGCCCCTTGGTTTTGTCCATGTGTCCTTTACCTTTTATTCTTAAAATCATTGACCTGATAGTGTAGCTCTTGTTGTATATCTGTGTGCAGCACTAAGTGTTCCTGTGGTCTTCAAGAAATAGATCTTTGTGGCAGTGAAGTTGATTCATTTTTTTAAGAACCATTTTGCTGTGGCCTCCTGATGTTCAATATTTATTGAGCACCTTCTCTCTGAAGTACTATCCTGTAACATACACTTCATTGTTAGCCTATTTGCACTTAAAAAGCTCTTGGACAGAGTTCAAACTCATTTTGACAAGTTCCCTAGTCATGGTTGCCCTCTCATGGTAGCATTTTAGGAGAACGTCTTCTGTATTTCAATAAATGATACACTTTAAACAAGTAAGTCTGAGTACAATCCCCTGACAATCAAACATGCTAGATTTCTGGAAATTATTCTGGATGGCCTGAACACTTTTAAACATATGATAATCAAACTCTTCCAAGGACAAGGTTAGATGATGTACTCCTGCACCCAAATGCTTCAAACCATTTAAAAAAAAAGTGCATCATTAACACACTACATCAGAATATATTTTTACCTAGTTTACTGATCAGCACCAAATCTTTACATTATTCTTTTTTTCTACATAATTATTATGTGATAATATGGTACCTTAGAAAGAGAATTACACTATGTAGTAAAACCTGGTTGCTAAAGGACCCTCTCATCTCTCACATGCTGTAAAATTCCACTAAATCAGTTTTCTGCAATTCTGCAATTGTAAAACGCTTTTGCATCTTGGGAAAATATCATATAATATGGTAATATATAGGTCTAGTCTCCTCAGCCAGAAATTCTCATACTTTGTCTTATTCATAGAGATTGTTTAAAAGACTTATAACTTGATGGCAATAATTTAAGATGCAGAAATATTCTAAATGATCTGGCTCCTATATTTCCTTCTCTTATACTCTTTCTTCTAACATAACATTTCCTTCTCTCCTGACGTACTCCATATAATCCCTGAAGAACTATTTGAAATAAAAATAAGACTACAATTGAGCCTCCATTTGTATGGGTCTCACTTTCATAGATTTAACCACTATAAATCAAAAATATTTGGAAAACACGTTACATTGTTGCTGACATGTACTATATAATTCGGGCTACAATTGTTCCATTGGTACTGAACATTTAGACTTTTTCCTTGTTATTATTCCCAAAACAATATAGTATAACAAGCATTCATAAAGGATATAAAGTGCATCTGGTATTATAAGTAATCTAGAGATAATTTAAAGTATGTGGGAGGGAGGATATGTGTAGATTATATGCAAATAATCCACCATTTTTTGTAAGGAATTTGAGCATCCATGCATTTTGGTATCCATATGGGACCTGGAACCAGTTCTCCATGGATACTGAGGGGAAATTGTATGGCACTTGTTAATCAATATCTTACTATGATCCATGCATGAAGTGGTACACAGAGAATCCAAATTGATTTATTAGGTGTACCAAACATTATCATGAGCTACAGACTCTTCCTGCTATTATCACCAACCCTCTAGCCCCCTTTGTTTAATTTAGCATTGATTCTTTGTTGTGATTTCTCTTAACATTTACCTCCTGCTATTTGACTGGTTAGATTCTAATCCACTATAATTTAAAGTGTAAATGTAAGTAATCCACTACAACGTATAGTTCATTGCCTTATTACCAGCAACAGTGTCTAGCATATAATAGATTCTCAAAAAAGGTTTTCTGAAGAAATGAATGAATAAATGAATGAATTATTTAAAGCTTAGCTTTGTTGTCTACTCTTATAGAAGGCCTTCCCTGCTTTTCCTCCAGTATCATCAAAGCCAAATTAGATGATTCTTCAGTGTTTCCATGTTAATACATACATTTTTCATTTATTGTTCATTATTTGTTAATATGACTATTTATCTCTAAACACTGAATTCCTTATCATTATGTATTCTGTTTTATTTATATTTATTTTGAAATTTTTCATGCTTAGTAGGGCAGATGACACATATTGGGCATTCAATAAATATTTGTTAAATGTATGAATAAATTTATTTTTAATACCTGATCCAATTCTATCTAAGCTTAATCCAGGTTTTGTCAAGATTAGGTATGTATTTCCTTTCTGGACTAGCTTCTATTTTGGCTCTTTTGATCAAAAATAAATGAAAAGTTTATATTACCAAAAGAGAGATGCAGAAATATTCTGCATCTGTCCTGATGTGCCAAAGGTTGTTGGTTAAAGCCCCAATTAGGGCAAATAGAAGAAGAAACCAATGAATGTATAAATAATTTGAGCAACAAATCAGTGTCTCTCTTTCTCTCACTCCCATCCTCTCTTTCTCTAAAATCAACAAATAAAACTTAAAAAATAACATTTTAAAAAAGAGATTGCTCAATTTTCTTTATTATTGCTGGTTGTTTATTTACATGCTCTTTATTCCTTTTCAAAATGAATGCCATAAATACATTGTTCATATTTTGTCCAGCCTTCTGCTGAAATGTAGGAATTGTAAGTGTTCTCAATGATTGGGGTGGCTGAACTATGAGTCACATCTTCCATTATGTATCATCTTATACAGGGGCCAAGGATCTACACCTAATTTGGACATTGTCCAAAGAGTATCCATGACAAAGTTATGCTAAGGTTTCTCTATCTCAAAACATGGTAGTAAAGCAAAAATTATATATCAAATGAAAGTGAAGATCAAGACAGAAATGAATCCATTAACAGAAATTAAAATGACATATCAGAATAGCAGAAGATACATACATTGGAAAGTTCCTAAGTCTTGTTCAGTTTTAGGAGCAACAAAGGGACAGTCAAGAATTGGTAGTGTGTGAGACTGAATGGTTAGCAAATAATTCACAAGAAACATATGGAACAGCTGTCCTGTGATCAGCATAAAAAAGAACTGACATTTAGATCGTTGTTCTATATGGTTGCTCAAGATGCTGTTCAGCTGCTTTTATTCCTCTTTCATTCAAATACGACTCATTAAGAAACAAATGTGACCTACAAGCCCGTGTAGAATTATAATATAAAGCATTCAAATGCCTAATTTGCAAAAAACGCCCCCAAAACTAGCAATCACAATAGTTGCAGAAAAGTTTTAAATTTTATTTTTTTCTATATTCATATCTTAACAGAATGATTCTGTTAATTTCTCTCTTTGCCTTTTACTGAGAAGAAAGGCACAGACCAGAAATGTAGGGCTGCATGAGCTGTTCACACACAACACAAATGTACACGTCACCGTCTCAGATCAAGTCTCAACCTTCTCGGCAATCCCTGTCTTGTCCTCTCCTGGTCCTCCCCAACCTTCCACAGAAAGCCACCTCCTGACTTCTAACGTCAGATATTTAAACGTAAAATTACTAAAAAATCCAGTTTTTGATCTTTACAAAGCAGGAAATCTGCACTTCCGTCATCCTTTTAGGAAAACAGATCTGACAACCCTGGGCTTGCGCTCTCTCTAGGCAGCAGCCTGCTAGAGCAGGAGCAGCTGTTCTTAGAGGCGTGGAGTCTCCAGCCCCACCCAACTCGCCTCCTCATGTTCCCCCGGGCCTGGTCCTCTAGTGTAAGAGTGTGCCACACGTGCCTTTTTCATCTGTTTATCCAACTTCAGTGTCTTTTAAATTTTGACCACCCACACTTTTGTACAACAAGGCGGTATTAGAAAAATAAGTAAATTTTTTTAAAGTATGTTTTTTCATTTTACTCACTGAGTTGTACTTCAAAAAGTGATTTTACAACAGTATTTCAAAACTACAAGTTTCTATAGCCATCTATAAATAAAGCAATATAGAAATATGTTTTCTCTAACAATTACAATAATCAGGATATTTTAAATCTGATATGGGTTATAAAGGATTATCGAGTACTGATGTATGGATATTGAAGCATAAAATATTTTGATTCTACAGTTTTGAACCCATTATTTTAACTGGTTGTAAGATTTTACACTGACCTTCAATCTGCAGACTTTTAAAATCCATGCTGATGAATGCAAATATTTTAATCATAATTAAATATTCAGTTTTGAGATATAATTTTGAAGTTAAATAAAATTCATTTTGATCAGTTTCCATAATTTGAAGATAAGCCATTTACATTATTTTCATATGAGTTGATCTTTCATAAATTTCACAATGATTAGATTAATTTAATTTCTCTTCTCAGATTTTAATCAATAACAAATTTTATCAAGTGCAAATTATTGCAAATGTCTAATTTTACTCAAAATATATAAATAATTTTAATATTATTAACACTATAGGGATTTCCAGAATTTTATGTATAAAAATTTTAGTGTGTAAATTTTATTATATTTAGCATTTTTCTTTTGATTTTTATGATAGTAATATTAAATTAAAAAATAAAACTAATACTTTTATTTTGATTAATTATATATATAATTATGAGCCCTTTAGGTATTATAGAATTGCTGACATTTTCAAGGCTCAATGACTTCTCCATTTTATCTTTCTTTTCTTTTCAGATTGTGGAAATGATATTCCTAGAATACAGAAACTATATTTTTGATCCTTTTAGAGTCGATCTTGGTAGACTGTGTTGATGAATGTTCATGTTGTAGATCCATAGCTTAGCAATCATATGCATATACATAAATACACACACAGACACTATGACATAGTGATAATATGTAGCATTTGTAAGATGAAGACATAGGGTCTGAGAACTGAGATGGGTCATGTGTTTTTAGGAATAAAGTATTGAGGAGAAAATAGTGGGTTTAATATGCCCTATTAGATATATATGCTGAGGTAAATTTAAAAAATCGATAGGTGAAAGGCCAAAATTTGTACACATTCTTTTAAAAATTACCTCTCCGGAAACCCTTGCATTATATGGAAGAATATGATCGCCATGTTGGGCTCAATGAGGTGAGAAATTCTTGAGAAGATACATAAGATTATTGAAAATATTTAACACAAAATCTTTTGAGAGCTCCCTTTTAGCCATGAGGCTCTGAGTAACACATACTTTAATTCCTAAGTGTGAAATACATGCATAACAAAAAGAAAATGTTGGGATATTCTCTTGGCTAATGGTCTTTTTCTCCTATGTTGTTTAATAATTGGATGGGCCATGGTTTGCAGTTTGTAGTTGTCAACTGAGTTATGATATTTCTGGGAAGGAATTGTAAGGTAGGAGTCAAAAGTTCTTTGGCAAAGGGAGTCATTCCTTTGATTAAGGGGTTTTATAAGATATATAAATATATTAGACCCCATTTACTATTAGCTAAACAGAAACAATAACAAAACAATAAAATAAACTTAAAAAGAAGCAAACAATAAAAAAAGAGAAGCCACTAAAGGGTCCATTCCAATTTACTTTATTGTATGCTCTAGTATACAACGCTAATTCTCCAGATAGTCTATCTAATGAAGAGTTGGAAACCTGTGAGAACTAAAATGATAATTTGCTTAGTCTTGCTTTTTTGTTTTTGTTGAGTTTGAAGCATATGGTAGGAAGCAATAATAACAGTATTCATAGGAAAATCTGAGGCATTTGATAAGTGTATGCTAAAGTAATTAATAATTTAGAATAAAAAACAAACACAAAAAATATAAACTAGCATTCAGTTGCTTAATAGAGTTTTCAAAATCTATCAACTAGATATGGTTAAGAATACATTTATTCAAAAAAAGCAAAGTTGCTTGGAAAGATATTTAAAACTTTCTGGTAAAAACAATGGTTTTGTTAATGAAAAAAACCAAATTTCTGACATTCTATTACTTCATCCTTCTTAGATGAAACATTGAAAAAATTGGAACTTTGATTACAAACTTTAAATTTTTAAAAAATATGTTGAGTAATAGAAGGGCATGAGAGCAAAGAAAGTGAAATTAAAGTGCAATGAATCCAAATTTCGGAAGGGATTCACCTTTCCACTATGTTCTCACTTCTCTTTCTGCCATATGAGTAATACACTGGCTTTCACTTTGGGGCTCTGGGTGATCATGTTCAGAAGAAGCCTTGACCCTAAAGCAAATTCTCAAAACATTCTCTGCGTAAACAGAAATTGGACATAGTTGTTCAGGTTTTCTTTATGACAATTCAAAATTCCTCTGTTTTGGTGAAGATTATCAAGGCTATAAGCCCAGAAGGATATTTTTCTCTCTCCTCTTAATTATGACAGTATCTAATATCTGTACTACTTTTTATTACCCATTCCCTGAAGCCAATCTAACTCTATTTCTTCACAATTCTCCAATGGCTCTTATTTATGCATGTTAAGTGTCATTCATTGTAAATTCTAGAGTTTGTGGCATGGTGCGGCAGATGGGTTCAGTGCATAAGACCATGTGTAGAATAGGGATAAGCACAAATTTCATGAACTAAGTATAAAATCACTATTGCGTGTATGTAGTTATATGCTTACAACCCCACAAGGCCCCTAAATACTGTCTTTAGAAGTCTCCTCTTTGAATTTTTAATTATAGGTTAGATTTCATAAGTATAGGGCAAAAGGAAGGCAGACATTTGGGGATTAGAATTGTTCTTTTGGTAACTTTTTTCTGTAAAAGACAATAATATTTTCACATCCTTTATGATTATTTGCTACAGCCTATTTATTTAATAGGCATCATGATTCCTGAATGATTCTTAATATTTTTCTCATTTATTTCAAATTTTATATACATGAATCACTAAACTTTTTCCATACTTATTATATTTATAAAATGTGTTGACCAGTGCATAAATCCTACTCAGTATTTTAGCCTATCTTATGTTGTTTACTAAATTAAATACATTTATATCCTTCTCTCTGACAACCTGTGTCAGCTACTTCAAGACTTAACTTACTCATATGAATTCTGTCCCACAGTTCCTTTTTGTTAGCTTAGCCTCTTAGAATTTCCACCAACTATTACTTTCAATTTATTTTTAAAAAATATTTATTTATTTGTTTAGACAGAGGGGAAGGGAGGAAGAAAGAGAGGGAGAGAAACATTGATGAGTGAGAGAAATATCCATGGGTTGCCTCTTGCATAGCCCCAGCTGAGCACCTGGCCCACAACCCAGGTATGTGCCCTGACCAAGATCAAATCAGCGATCTTTCAGTTTGTGGCATGAATGCCCAATCCACAGAGTCACATCAGTCAGGGCTCAACTTATTTTTTAATAGATTTTTTAAGGTATATTATCCCAGACTTAGATACTCAGATATTGCAAACCAAGCAAAACTACCTATGTAGGTTTTTTTTTTTGATCATTTGAGGAAGCAGAAAGAGCAGTCGTGCCCTCATAACTTGTATTTCTGTCCCAGAGAGCACCTAAAAGAAAACATTGCTTAATCTTGAGCACTCATCTTTCTCTTAAACATATCCACTTTTTCAGTTTTCCCTCCTGACTTGATCTTATTCCAATCACAATTGATTTTTTGTTGTAAAAAAAATCTGTTTAGTATACAAGCTTAAATTCATTAATGCACCATCTTGGACACTGTACAAGTCATTAAAATCAATATTGTATTTTTAAATCTACTGCATTCACCCTTTAAAAGGAACAGCCTTTTGGGTCCTCCCCACCTGCAACTCCCGCCATACATTCCACAAATCAAAATCTCAAACAATTTTATTGCCATATTAACCTCAGTAAGGACAACATATCTATAAAAATAGAAGGAATTCATACTTTTTTGCAACAGTACGGATGGAACTGGAGAGTGTTATGCTAAGTGAAATAAGCCAGTTGGTGAAATAAAAAATATCATATGATCTCACTTATAAATGGACTCTAATGAACAAAATAAACTAATGAGCAAAATAGAACTAGAAGCATAGAAACAGGGAACAAACTGACAGCTGTAAGACGGGAGATGGGAAGTTGGGGATTGGTCAACAGAAAGGGAAAGGATTAGTCAAAGAACATATATGAATGACCCATGGACATGGGACAAGGGTGTGGGGATTGATTATGGACATGGGACAAGGGTGTGGGGAATGGAGGTGTCCTGGGTGGAGGGAGGTGAGGGAAGAAAAACTGGGGCATCTCTAATAGCATAAATAATAAAATATTGAAAAAGAAAAATGAATATAACTAACAAAAGTTATTTTATAGATTATTCAATCAAGAGTCTGTTTTCTGGTAAACTCAGCAGATAATCTAAATGAGCATGCTATTCTAAAGTGTTTAATTTTATCTTGATTATTACTTCATTGCAGCTGTCAGCATTACATTCTAGGTGCGTCATTTCAAGGCATTTTAATCTGATCTGCTTCTACTTGTCAACCTTTGATTGATACAAACCTCTATTCACTTTATGTTTGCTTAACCACACCAAATAGATGTTAAGAAAGCCCAAAATGAAAACTCTTGTTGCATTTGGAACTGTAAAAATTCACATAATTTCCATGGAACTGATTTTCTCAGACTACCTACAGTAATTTGCATTTCAATGGATTTAGAAAATAGAACCAAATTGTACACTAAGAATCTTAAATTCAACTTAAAATAAAAATCAGGGTGTACTAGCTTGTAGGATCAAATTAGCAGGCACTCAATAAAAGTTGGCTAAAAATTTTTCATAAATTCAACGAGAATTAAAATACAGCACCCATTTATGATCAAAAAACTCAGCAAAGTGGAAATAGAGGGAATATACCTTAACATAGCAAAGGCCATATATGACAAACCCACTGCCAGCATTATAATCAACAGGCAAAAACTATAAGCATTCCCCCTAAGACTGGGAACAAGAATGGGGAGTCTGCTTTCACCTCTCTTATTCAACATAGTACTGGAAGTCCTAGCCACAACAATCGGATAAGAAGAAATAAATGGCATCCATATTGAAAAGGAAGAGGTAAAACTGTCTTTATTTGAAAATGATACTCCACTTAGAGCATCCTAAAGATTTTACCAAGAGACTACTAGAACTGATAAATAAATTCAGCAAAGTAGGATACACATACAAAATTAATATCCATAAATCAGTTGCATTTTATATGCTAATAACAAACTAACAGAAAGGAAAATTAAGAAAATAATCCAGGTGTGGGGGACTTGCAGGGGTGGGCAGGGATGGGAGTAAAACACAGAAAACTGTACTGGAACAACAATAAAAATAAAAATAAAACAATAAAAAAAGAAAATAATTCCATTCATAATTGCTTCAAAAAGAATAAATTACCTATGAATAAACCTAACCAAGGATGTAAAAGACCTGTACTCAGAAAATTATGACACTGAAAATAAGACATTGAAGAAGATACAAATAAGTGGAAATATATACCGTGTTCATAGATAGGAAGAATTAATATTACTAAAATGTCCATATTACCCAAAGCAATCTAAGATTCAATGCAATATCTATCAAGATTCTAATTATGTATTTCACAGAGCTAGAACAAATATTTCAAACATTTGTAGGGGACCACAAAAGGCCCTGCATAGCAAGAGATCCTGAGAAAGAAGAACGAAACTGAAGGAATCACACTACCTAATATCAAACTATACTATAAGGCCATAATAGTCAAAACAGCATGGTACTGGTATTAAAACAGACACATAGATCAATGGGACAGAATAGATAGCCCAGAAATAAACCCACACTTTTATAGTCAATTAATATTCAACGAAGGAAGCAAGTACATACAATAGGCTAAAGATAATTTATTCAATAAATGCTGTTAGGAAAATTGGATGTTTACATGCAGAAAAATGAAACTAGACCACCGTCTTACACCACACGTAAGAATAAATTCAAAATGGATTGAAGACTTAAATGTTAGACCCAAAACTATAAAAATTCTAGAAGAACACATAGGCAGCAAAATTTCAGACATTGCTCATAGAAATTTTTTATCAGATACATCACTCCAGGCAAGGGAAACTAAAGAAACAAACCAGTGGGACTACATCAAACTGAAAAGTTTTGCACAGCAAAGGAAATCATCAATAAAACAAAAAGACAATGCACAGAATGGGAGAACATATTCAATGATACATCTGATAAGGGGTTAATATCCAAAGTTTATAAAGTACTTACAAAACTCAACACCAAAAAAAAAACCCCTAAAAAATGGGCAAAGGACCTGAATAGGTACTTCTTTAAAGAGGACATGCAGCTGGCCAATAGACATATGAAAAGATGCTCAAAGTCACTAATTATCCAAGAAATGCACATGAAAACCACAATGAGATACCATCTCACATCTGTCAGAATGTCCATCAACAGTAGATCAACAAACAGCAAGTGCTGGCAAAGATATGGAGAAAGCAGAATGCTTGTGCACTGTTGGTGGGAATGCAGACTGGTGCAGCCACTGTGGAAATACCTCAAAAAATTAAAAATGGATCTGCTTTTTGACTCAGTGATCCCACTTCTGGGAAAATATCCAAAGGAACTCAAAATACTAATTCTAAAGAACATAAGTGCCACTATGTTCATTTCAGTGTTATTTACAATTGCCAAGATATGCATGCAGCCCAAGTGTCTATCAATAAATGAGTAGATAAAATAACTATGGAATATTTACACAATGGAATTCTACTCAGCTGTAAAAAAGAAGAAAATTTTACCCTTTGTGACAGTATGGATGGACCTAGCGAACATTATACTAAGTGAAATAATCCAGTCAAAGAAAGACAGATATCATATGATTTCACTCATATGTGGAATCTATTGAACAAACTGAACTAGAAAGCAAAACAGAGATGGATTCATAGTTAGACAGCAGATGACAGCTAGTTGGCAGGTAGGTGAGAGGGTGGAGGGATTGACCAAAAAGGAAAAGGACTCATGGACATGGACAACAGTGTGATGATTGCTACAGGGAAGGGGATAAAAGGGGACTAAATGGTAATGGAAAAAATATAATAAAGATTAAATTTTACAAACCAGAAAGCCTTAATTAATCAAATAATAATCATATGAGTGATTCTAAAACTTGAATTCAAGTAGCTGATTTTTTATTTTAATATTTAAATGATCTTTTCACCTTAAAAGTTTTGGACAAACAAAATATGCATACATCTGCAGGAAGCACTGGTTTGGGAAGCAGAAGTTATGTGTTGCAGAGTAACCAGGAGAGCTCACTTAACAGGAGGGCCAGAGAAGCCAGAATAGAGAGCTTTGAAAAAATAAGCAAGCATTTCAAACTTTCTCTGAAAGAGACATTCCAAGGAATGGGCAAAGACTGCTCTTCTAATTGGAGGAAAACAGTTGAAGATAAAGGTATGACAAGCAACTTTTATTTGTTACTAAATTAATTACCTGGCCTTCCTCCTCATGTGTTAGATATTTAGATAATTTAGTTTGTGTCCTAGGATTTTCTCTTCTCCATTTATGTGCAGAATGGGTTGTAAGCTGTTACACTGACTCCTTGCTAGAGACAGATTTGGGTTTGTATCCCCATAGTGTATGATGCAGTTCTCAGTCTCTTCCACAACTTGTCTTTCTTCATTTTTTCCCATTAAATACCTAAAATTCCAATTGCCTTACTTTGCACTGAGTGTATATGTATATTATATATATATAATATATATATTTCCACAGATAGAAGCATGATCACATTCATCCCATCATAAAAAAATAAAACGAAATGAACCTATTCTGCAATCTCACAAATATCATTAGTTATTTCCTTATCACTTTTCCCTTTTCTTTCACTAAGTTCTGAGATGCTGGGATCATAAAATTAACATTGATGTCAATATTTCCCATGAGATTGGTACTTTTACTAGTACTTTATGAAAAAATAATTTGGGAAACACTTGGATTAAGTAAAGTAAAACAATTTCTTGTTGCAAGATTCCTCAGAACATTAACATTAAATTTTTCATTATAAGCTTATGTGGTGTTTTCTAATGATCACAAGAACTATTGTTCATTTATTTATTCATATGTTCATTCATTTATGCACAGATTCAGTTACGTATTGATTCAAAAATTCTAATATACATTTACAGCCTCTAATTTCTCATTTTATTTATTTTTTATTTTTTAAATATATTTTATTGATTATGCTATTACAGTTCTCCCATTACCCCCCCTTCATTCCCTTCCACCCTGCACACCCTCTCCCACCCACATTACCCCCTTTAGTTCATGTCCATGTTTCATAAGTTCTTTAGCTTCTACATTTCCCCTACTATTCTTGCCCTCCCCCTATTTTCTACCTACCGTCTATGCTACTTATTCTCTGTACCTTTTTGCCATCTCTCCTCCTTCCTCTTCCCTGTTGATAACCCTCCATGTGATCTCCATTTCTGTG
>JAPYXV010003397.1:0-12296 GCA_028533065.1 Trachops cirrhosus
CTCCATCTTGGCCGGAAGTCCTCTAAAGATAGAGACTCTTAAAAGTAAGAGAAAAGATGTTAGTTACTGGAAGATTGACAGATGGGAGGGAGAAGGGGGAGAATGGGTGAAGAGGTAAGGATATTAATAGGTACAAATACATAGTTACAGAATATGTATGGGGTTGTAAAGTACAGCAAAGGAAATGGAGTAGCCAAAGAACTTATATATATAATCCATAGACAATGGTGGGGAGATTGCCTGAGGGAGTAGGGGGTGCCGGGTGGAGGGGGCAAAGGGGGAAAAATCAGGACAACTGTAATACCATAAGCAATGAAATATAATTTAAAAATAATAAAAGATTAACAACACACACAAACATAAATATGAATGCATACCCATGTGTAAACTTGTTATTTATATACAACATTTCCTGAAGTTTACAACATACTTTTTTTATATTTTAATTTTCTTAAATTGGAATACAACTTTTTTTTAAAGATTTTATTTATTTACTTTTAGAGAGAGGGGAAGGGAGGGAGAAAGAGAAGGAGAGAAACATCAGTGTGTGGTTGCCTCTCATGTGGCCCCCACTGGGGACCCGGCCACCAAGCCAGGCATGTGCCCTGACCAGGAATCGAACTGGCAACCCTGTGATTTGCAGCCTGCACTCAATCCACTGAGCTACACCATCCAGGGCTGGAATGCAACTTTTAATATAGAGTGTTATACCTCTCCTACTCAACAATAAAAAAGTTGATGTAAAACCAATGGTACATCTTAGAACTGAAAAATTCAGTGATTGCTCCTTTTAGGCAGAAATTCGTGCTCCTTGAAGGATGTCTTTTATTCTTAGCTCTCCTAATACCCATTAAACTGAGCACAGACTTTAGGGAAAATGCAATTTCCCTAAGGGAATTTCTAAGGGAAAATGCAATCTCAACTTTACTACTTCTTAGCACCTTGAGCTTCTACAGGTCTTCACATTCTGCATCTGAAAAATGGGAGTAAGAATGCAATCTCTATCATTGCATTATAATGAAAATAAGTGATAAGAGCAATTCAATAACTGGAAAGCATAGTAGTTGGTTATCCACAAATGAAGTAGGCTATCTTTGCTTGAAATTCTTAGTTGATGCTGATGACCCAAGGAACAACCTTTGCTGCTCCCTAGTGGTGGTGTCTTCTGGGAGCGCTGTCTAGAAATAAATCATCTTCGCTTTCCTTACTCTTTGATATGCTTGATGTTTTGTGTGGAACAACAGCATGAACCCATTGCATAAAGAATATTTATAGAGAATAATCGAAGTAGAAAATGGTTTAAGTATTCTGCAATTGCACTTCCTTGACCTTCTCCATTTCTCTGCCTTTATTAAGCTTAAATGTCCTGAGTGCCCTCCATTTAATCATGTCTGTCCCTTGTCCTTCATACCTTAGCAAGCATGAATTTTGGATGGGGAGAAACAAGCCTATACATGATTTGTGCCCTGAGCACTTGGTTCACTCACATTTTCGTTGTGTTACACATAGATCCTCCGACCCCTTTGTAGTTTGCTTTATAATTAGAAATAAAAACTCATAATGTTATTTAAACAAAGCCTTTTCTAGATTCCTTTCACTTTTAGACAAGTTAAAAGTTCTTCTTAAGAAAAAAAATCATGCTCATTTTTTATTATGTTATTTCAAGGACCTATCCTTGCCCTGTACTCTCTTGCTATTATATCCATGCTAAATCAATGGTACTTCCAAAACAAAACAACAACAACAAAAAAACAAATAAAGGAGATATTCTTAAATGCCTATTGAAAACCCAGCACCAAACAGCCCAAATAGGTTATGATTTGGGTTTCACAAAACTTAAACTTAAAAATTGTATTTATTTATAGTCACCATCCCTTAACATTTAATGACAAAAAAGTGATAATAAATTATACTTAGGCTTTTCTGAAAAATTCTGCTGCTTGGAAATTTTTTGTCATGCAAATTCATGCAGTGTGTGGTCTCTTGGGTCTGATATTTAGTCTTAATCCTAAACTAGAATTTGGTGGGGGTTGGGGGAATGGAGGAGACATATGACAGATGACAATTGTGTCTCATGTGCTAACTGAGCATATGGAGTCTTTTTTCTCATCTTGGAGAGCTACATATTTTTTGCTCCAAGAAAAACATTGAAGTGTTTGATTATGCTCTTATTGTTCCAAGTGATCAAAAATATTTTTCTTTTGCTATTGATTTTTATATGGAACTCTTCCTAGTATTGGACTGAAGGTTTTATTTTAATCTTGTACAGACCTTTTTCTCTCTAAACACAAGATATTGATTTCAAGTTCTGAAAATACAGTAATATAATATTAAAGATTTGATTTTTATGAATAAATTCTGAGAAAGTACACCCGATTTAATGAGTTCATCTTTATAAAGCATAGAGAACAGCATACAGCATGTAGTGATACATAATTGTTAGCTATATATTTATAATGCCACAGAGACATTACACAGCTATACATTTGCAATGAACACTACACATTGCTAGAAGTCAGTAATACCATATGTTGTTGAAAGAAGTTATACAAATAAATATAAATCCATATAAATTACTTCCTTTACAAATTAATTCAGATAAGATTTTTATGAAAGTCCTAAAATATGACACTTTCCATGTATTAAGCCAACATGTATACTTTAAAATCTATGTATATATGCAACTGTTTTCTTCCTAAATTTAAAAAATGACACACTGGCAAGCAGCCCTGAAATAAAACAACACTTTCCTAAGGTGGGCACTTTTCTGCTGTTGAGCATGATGGGAAAAGCAGAGTTCACCCACTTCCTCAGAGTCCTCCATAAGAACCTAAGGTGAGTCTATATCAGGCTGTGTTCTATTTCTGTTTTTTGAACATGATAATTATATTTTATTTTTATTAATTTTTTTATCCTCACCCAAGGACATTTTTTCATTGCTTTTGAGAGAGAGAGAGAGAGAGGAGAGAGAAAGAGAAACATCAATATGAGAGAGACACATGGATAGACTGCCCTCTTGGTGCAGTGGATCTCAGAAGGTAAACACCAGGCAGGACCTGGGATCACTTATGCTGGGAGCAGGGATTGAACCAGCAACCTCGGCAAGCGCCCTGACCAGGAGTTGAACCCGCAACCTTTCAGTTATGGGATGATGTTCCAATCAACTGAGCCACAACAGTCAGGGCAAAAATGATAATTATACTTTAAAAATCAAGTATTAATTTTGCTTTTCCTGCTGTTAGAAGTGTACCATATCAAACAACCATATCATCAAGGATTTTAGAGTCAGAACTTATATTTCTTGTCCAGAGAACTGTGATTGTACAGTATCATTTGTCCTTGTACATTACCCAGTATCTTAGAAATGGGAGAAAGATATGAAGAATACCTCTTTAAGGTTAGACACCAAAATCATGAATTCATGTAAATTGCATTCTGTAAAATCCACCCTAAGCCTCTGGAACTTGTAAAAATTCTGGCAAAATCAAATATACCACATTTCTAATTTTAGATAATTCCTAAAATCTGCAATTTATACTTGCATCTTGCTATATAAATAGCATTCAAAAAGTATCAAGTGTAAAGCATTTTAAGCAATTCTGTACCTTACCTCAGATGGCAATTGATGTAATAATTCTTGGATTCTGTTGAGATCAGTGCTGTCGAGTAGAAACATAGTAAGAACCACGTATGTAATTTTAAATTTTCTAATACTCATATTAAAAATAGTTTAAAAGTTAACTTTGATAATATATTTTATTTATATATTGTCACTACAACATGTAATTTGTTAAAATTATTAGAAACATTTTATTTTTTATTTCGGTTCGAAGTCTTAAAAACACGGTGTTTATTTTACACTTAGAGAACTCTGATGCTGACTTCGTTTTGCATCTACCATGTAAACTATGAAGTCAATCACTTAATTTTTAATCTTCAGGTCGTTTTATATTTTTAGCTTCATTATAACGGGAGGATGGTAGGTGATCGCCAAGATGATGTCTACCTTCGCAGCCCTATGAACCATACGAACTTTTCCTTGTTTCTCAGTGATTTTGACACTTTTATCTACACCCCAGCCTTTGGGGACAGGCTGCCCCGGGAAAGAGGCGTTTCAATGAAGCTCTGGGGCAGCCACATTCTGGAGCACGGGGACAAGTCAGACCCGCAGTGTGAGTGAGATTGGGGCGGGGGTCCTTGAAGTTTAGGTTCTGGGCCTAGGAAGGTCAGCTGGGGCCCTACACCAACTTCCCTTTCAGCCCTGAGGCTCCAATTTCGGGCCCAAAACTGAGCAGGGCGGGGCGCAGGGGTAGGGCGGGCAGGGTCACGTGACCTGTTCGGCCCTGGCTTCCGGAACGCGATCTTCTCCGGGCGTTCCACTTTCTCTCGCACGTGGCGTGTGCACTGCTGTCCCCACTCCTCCGGGACCCACCGCCTGCACCCATGGCGCCCGGCCAGCTCGGTGAGCTCCTCGCGCGTCCGCGGCGCCGCGCCCTTGCCGCCGGTGCCCCTCCTACCCGCGTCTCCCGGCAGTGGCGGCCGCCGGGGGTGGGGGTGGGGTGGAGGGGCTGCTGCGCTGCAGGCCTGAAGGCCCCGGCCCGCGGTGGTGCGGCCGCCTGGGGTCAGAATAGCGCCCTGCGTTTGGGACTGGGTAGTGCGGGCGGAAGTGATGGTGGCTTGGGATCCTTGACTGTATGTCCTCCCCAAAACACACCCCCGCACACATCAGGCCTTGAAGAACGGACAGTCCTGTACAGCGACTGAGGAGGAAAAATGCCTTCTCTTTCAGCCTTGTTTAGTGTGTCTGACAAAACCGGCCTTGTGGAATTTGCCAGAAACCTAACTTCTGTTGGCTTGAATCTGATCGCTTCTGGAGGGACAGCAAAAGCTCTCAGGGAGGCCGGTCTGGCAGTCAGGTAAGGCACAGCGTAGTTTTTAAGTGAAGTCCCATGAGAAGGTAGCACGATCACGTTAACCAGAAGGTAATGTATAGGCGCTATGAGTAAGACACCTTATTTACTGCCGCCGACGGTGCTGTGAGGTTGGTACGCTGCTTATAAAAGAAGAAAGTCAGGCTCAGAGACATTTAATAACTTCCGCTCAAGTTCACAGACTTAAGGAGTGGAGCTAGGGGTTAGGACCCCGGGTATCCTCATTTCAGAGCCCCCCTTCCAAGCCACAAATAACACATTAATTTAGGTGAGTTGGGGTTTTTTGCAGCATAAACATAGTTTATGATTCACATGATCTGTTTTGCCTGGGTCTTTAATAAAACTGTTGACGTTAAGATTCAAGTCTGCCTCTTTTTCCTGAGCATCTCTGGTCACTATATGAAGTCACAAATTTATCATTTATCCTTTTATCCACATGCTGTTCATTACCTGGCTTAAGTGATGGGGAGAAGGAACGAGCAAAAGATAAATCAGGCCTCAATTCTTGACATCAAAGAGCTGGCATTCTGGTGGGGGACAGAGTAACCCCCGAAAATGTAGAAAATGAAAAAGGCCATAGGACAACTGTAATAAACGGAAGGGATAATTCAGAGGAAGGGCATCTGCATCCCTGAAATATATTTTGGAAAGGAGTGAAAGATCCGTCTGCTTTTGTTGTCAGGTGGAGTATTTTACTACATGCCCTCTAGATCCATGTGGAGATAGAGTGTTACCTGCTTCATCTCCTAAGCCTGCCCCACCTCTGAGAGCAGTACACAGCTTCCCTCAGTTTGATAAGTTCATTGGCAGGAATGCCTTGCTGTGTAAGTAAATGCAAAGTCTTTCTGCAGCACCTCTCTGATGTGCTTTGCATAACAACGCTGTAAAGGTCGGGGAAGGCAGGGCGGAGGGACTCCGACCTGTGGTCTCTCCATTGTCCCGTGGTGGGTTGTTTTATAGTTGGAACCTTCAAATTAAGATCCTCTTCTGTAGCCTCTTCCCTCCCCGCCCCCACCAAACTTTGTACTATGGAAACATTTCAGACGTAGCAGGAGAGAGAAAAGTATAATGAGCCCTCATGTTGCCTGTCTATTCTCCAGTTTGTTTATCACCTGTTTGGTTTTGTTCCATTGGTACCTCTGCCCACCCCTCACTTAGCCCCATTATGGCAATGTCTTTTTTTAAAACTTGGGAATGTAAATGGGTGGGTGGGCTGGAATGGGAACAAAGGATAGAAACTGTACTGAATAAACTAAAATAAAAAATTAAAAAAAAAAAAACTTGGGAATGTAAATGTGTTTTCCATTACAGGGAGGTTGTTCACACTTTTGAATCTAGGTATATTAACTCATGTAATCCTTACTCCAGCTTGTTGGTTTGTTGGGGGTGTCAAACTCACTTTCACCGGGGGCCACATCAGCCTCGCAGTTGCCTTCAAAGGGCCGAATGTAACTTTAGGACTGTGTAAATGTAACTACTCCTAACTAGGGACAGGGAGCTCGTGGCACTGAGTGCCAGGTAGAAACAAGGTGCCGGGCCAGATAAAACAAGGTGGGGGGCTGGGATCGGCGCACAGGTCTTGTGTTCGCCACCTGTGGTCTAGATAGTATTATCCCATTTAATAAATAAGGAAATTGAGGCACAAAGAAGTCGGTAGCCCAAGATCACACGACCAACAGCTACAAGAGGAGGAGCCAAGATTTTAGGATAGGAAGTTAACCTTGACATGTGAGGTAAACTGATGAGATTTTAATTGGTGAGTATGGATCATTGAGCATTCTGTTCTGAAGAGGGCAGTTGTTACAGGCAAATTTTTAAAGATAAAGGAGCAGCAAGCTTTTTACATACTCCAAATGGTGGTCAATTCTAAGTATAGATCTGCCTTTTCTCTTTTTAGCCATTATCCTCAGTTGGAGAAACTGGATTTTGTTTTTTGAATTCCAGGGAAGAGAATTTTGAACTGGAAACCTTAATGTCACCAACTTGTCCATTTACATTGCAACTGCAAGCCATTATTTGGTCAAATGGAGTTTGCAAAATGTTTGTTATTTTTTTACAATAAAAGCAATAAATATTTGTAAAAAGTGAAAATTTGAAAAAGGTGAAAAATATTAGAGTAGGTAGTAAAAATGGTAATTCTGTTTAACGTGTTGAAGTGTTTCCTCTAATGTTTTTATAAGCAGAAAAAGTAGCAATGTTTTGTGTGTCTATTTTCAGAGATGTCTCTGAGCTGACAGGGTTTCCTGAAATGTTAGGGGGGCGTGTGAAAACCTTGCATCCTGCAGTGCATGCTGGTAAGTGGTTGGTACCTTCGATTTAAAATAATCAATAGTTTTCAGGAATATTTAAGTTGATTACTTTTTAGAATAAACAAGGAAAAAGGCAGCCCATAATCTCAAAAAAAAAAAGGAAAAAAACTGTGAGATTAGATAGATTTTGTCACACTTGCTGCCAAAGTTCATAATATGTTAGAACTTGTTTAACTTTCGTTTGCTTTATATGCAATGAATTCAGGTTGTTTTTGTCTGCTTGATATTAGCACTGACCTGAGAATTAATTTAGAGCGATAGCTCCTGCTGGAGTTAATAAGAATATTTAGATTTTATGTTTGAAAAGCTTTTGTCATGATTCAGACTTGGCATACAGCATGACCATATAATTGACTTTCGAACGAATTCTTTTTCAAAGTGCTCTACTTTGTTCATTCATCTGAGACAACAAATTGCATATCAATCAAAAATGGTGAAAAATAAGTATATCACTAACTTACCAGTCATAGTAAAATTCAGCAAAATAAAAGACTGTAAGGCTAAGAATTAGGTAAACTATTTACTTATGGGAGCACATTGCTTAATGGAACTGGCAACAGTTATGTGAAAATTTCTTTTACATTTGTTACGAAAAGGGGAATCAGAAACTGATTTTTAAAAAGGTTTGAAATATGCCTGCTAGTCTTATTTTTAGCGACGTGTTTGGTATTCCTAATCAGGCCACGTGAAAGACTTCAACTTGATGGGTGGGACTACGGTGGAAAGAAGTGCCCCTTCTGACTTGTTTTTTGAACTAATATTTTAACTTTGTTAAATTAGGAATCTTGGCTCGTAACACCCAAGAAGATAACGCTGACATGGCCAGACTTGATTTCAGTCTTATAAGGTAAAAATTCAAAGTTGAATTTTTAAAACGGGAACAAAGGTGAAGACTTGCCCACTTTGATCAAGGGGAACACTCTGTGAAGTATACGATTGTCTAACCACTAACCTGTACACCCAAAACCAACACAAAAGAAATTTTTTTAGAAAGAGATTACCATTAGGTTTAATTTTATGATTGTTGACTACAAACATTTGAGTACCTTCTGCGTGACGTTTTACATGTATTAACATTTTGGTTTTGCCAAGTATGTTACCAAAATGCATACTTAAACTAAAAACAACCTTTGCTTTTTTAGAAAGTTATGATCTAAAGGTTCGTATATGCAACTTAGTTATTTGCATAAAGTTATTCCCTGTTTCACATAGAACAGCTTTATTTGGATACAATTCACATACCATACGATTCCCCAATTTAAGTATACAACGCAGTGGTTCTTAGTATATTCAGAGTTGTGCAGCCATCACCATGGTTAATATTAAAACATATTTATCACCTCTCTTGCCCAAAAAAATACCCATTAGCATTTATGCTTCAATTCCCCAACACCCTTTAGCCCTGGGCAACCACTGGTATGTTTCTGTGTGTATGTTTACCCATACCAAACATGTCATGTCAGTGGAATCCGACAACATGTGGTCCTTTATGACTACCTTCTTAGCATGTTTTCAGAGTTCATCCTTGTTATAACATCAGTAACAAGAATGGGTTACTCCAGGTTTTGAGGCGGTATTTTTTAATTTTTCGTTTTTGTTTTGAGATGCAACAAGCATTTATTTGTGATAAAAAAAGATTAGGTGTTGAGAAAACACTGATTCAGGCAGAAACGTGAAAACTGTTTTGATTAGGAGACAAAGGTAAAGGGTATTTACAAGAAAGGGAAAGGGAACAATTACATCAGTAGAAGGAAGCCATTTCCATTGGTGCAGACAAGCTGACATAGTGACACTAATTCTAAATGATGTTTCTAATTTTCAGTCCCGAAGCCAACAGTCTAGAAGTCATAATATCTGCTTTCCTGTTTTCTTTGCAAACAGTTCTTGGGGACACGATGTTGCTTAAATACTGTTTATCAGGTTAAGCAAGTTCTCTTCTTAATTTATTTTTTTAAATATACTAATCATTTAAAAAAATTTTTTTTTAATTTATTTTCAGAGAGAGGGGAAGGGAGGGAGAAAGAGAGGAAGAGAAACATGGTTATGTGAGAGATAAATCCTCTCCCATGCTCCCAACTGGGGACCTGGCCCACGACCCAGGCATGTGCCCTACTGGGAAATGAACCGGCGATCTTTGGGTTCCCAGGCCGGTGCTCAGTCCACTGAGCCACACCAGCCAGGGATATTGAGTGATTTGTATCATGAATGAATGTTCAGTTTTGACAGATGCCTTTTGTGTATCGATTTAAATCGTCAGTAGTTTTTATCCTTTATGTTATTAACACAGTCTGTTACATTAGCTGACTTTTAGATGTTAAGCCAACTATACATTCCTGGGATAAACCATGCTTGGCTATGGCATGTACCTAAAAGAGGTATTTTTTGCTGGATTCAGTTTGCTAGTGTTTTGTTGAGGATTTTTGAGTCAGTATTTGTGAGAGATACCGGTCTGTCCCTTTCTTGTGACGTTGTGTCTGGTGTTGGCGTTAGAGTAACAGGCCTTGGGAAGTGCTCCCCTTCTCTTCTCCATTGGCTTTCCCAGTTGAGCTTATTTCACTGGGGAGCCTGCAGTCCTCAGAGTGGAATTCTGCCTCACTGGTGTTAATTTTCGATTAGTTCTGTATTTTAAATTACTCTTTTGGCTTTCCATTTTTTAAATTGAAGTTTAATACAATATGATACTAGTTTCAGGCGTACACCCCAGTGATTAGACATTGTGTAATTCACTGAGTGATCATTCTGATAAATCTCGTACCCATCTGACACCATACATTGTTATTAGAACGTCACTGACTATATATGTTTCCTATGCTGGACTTTTGCATCCCATGGCTGCTTTGTAACTGCCAATTCGTACTTCTTAATCTTTTTACCTTTTGTTATCTTTGCATGTGTATGACCTCTTTAAAGACAAAACAAATACTATGCTTAGAACGATCCATCACTTTTCATCATTACACATAATCCACTGGAAGTAGAATCTGAAATTGAATGGTTACATTCCAAAATGAGGACACTGTCAGTAGCCTTGTATTTATGTTAATTTTTTTAAATTTTGAAACCTTTTTTGGTGACTTGATAGTAAAATAGGCAGCTGAGTTTACCCACGCAACAACAATGTGTATTGAGAGCTGTCCCCTTAAGCCACTTCTGTTTATGTGTGTTCTGCAACATGTGATGTTGTGACTTTTCAACGTAACTTTTTAGAATCAACTGTCAGGCTCACAGTTTACATTTTAGATCTTGATGGGGTTTGGTCATGTATTAATAGCGACTTATTCTTCCTGCATAGCTGCAAACCATGTAAGTTGACTTTTAATGATAGGCACCTTCTTCTTTTAGAGTTGTGGTTTGTAACCTGTATCCCTTTGTGAAGACAGTGGCTTCTCCAGATGTAAATGTTGAAGAAGCTGTTGAACAAATTGATATTGGTATGTTGAAAACACCGTTTTTTAAAGACTGACAGAGGGGAGGGTTAGTGAAATTTTAAATGAGATTGTGCTTTGAAATCCACTGTGGAGGGAGCAGGAAATAGTTACTGCTCTCAGATTGTACTCTGGGATGACTGTAATTCAGCTGTATTTGCTCAGCTATTTCTTGGTGTAGGGATTCTTCTGGGTTGTTTTTTCCCTTACTGTTTAAAGTCAAGAATTACAGTAGAACTATGTGTACAATGACTGTGTTTGAAAGAGGTTAAACCGATACAAAAATACAAATTACCTTTTGGTTTTCGAAGGCGGAGTAACCCTGCTGAGAGCAGCAGCCAAGAACCACGCTCGAGTGACCGTGGTGTGTGAGCCGCAGGACTACGCCGCCGTGTCCATGGAGATGCAGAGCTCCGGCAGTAAAGACACCTCCTTGGAGACCAGGCGCCAGCTGGCCTTGAAGGTCGGGTGCAATTTCATCTAGTGCAGTGCTTGCAAAGCCACCCGGCACTCCGTTCTCACCAGGTGGTAGTGTCCACAGAGGCTTTGCTCGGAGCTGTTATCCTTCTGTCGGAAGTGAAGAGCCCAAGTGCTAAAGAGGGATTCCCTTGAAAAGATGGGAAGGGGATTGGGACGGGAACACATCGCCTTGCTACTTCCTGTCGTTTGGTGTCTTTCCCGCACAGGCGTGTGTGCCGAGTGGGGGGCGGGGGGCGTGTAGTTGGCTATCTGCAGAACAAAACCATTTCATTCCTACTTTGGGAAATGCTGCTCATGTTTCACACAACTTCCACTTTTCGCAGGCTTTTACTCACACGGCACAATACGATGAAGCCATTTCAGATTACTTCAGGAAACAGTATGGTAAAGGAATCTCTCAGATGCCCTTGAGGTACGGAATGAACCCTCACCAAACTCCAGCCCAGTTATACACACTCCAGCCCAAGCTCCCCATCACAGGTAGAGGCCAACTGTTCTGTGGCACAGTGTGCTGTGTGCGGGTGTGCGGGTGTCTTCCTCTGTATTATTATGTGGCTCATGTTTAAAAGATAAATTACACTGCACCTCTTATGTAGCCACCTGAAGTGTGAGATGTCAAGTGGACCTATGAGCAAAAAATACTGAGATTGTCTGGGCTTCCGGAGACAGGTCGAGTTGGAGGTAGAGGGTGGGATGTGTTTGTCATTTGGGTAATTTTCAAGACACAGGGCAGGGTGGTGTGGCCTAGATCTCATAGAAGAGGTTCAGGACCAAGCTTTGGGGTAGCAGTGGAGGAACCAGCAGAGGAAAACCGGGTTGGAAAGGGTGTAGTTTCAAATGGTTGGACTGCTGCTGAGAAAAGAAAAGTGACTATTTGATTTGGAGTTTTAAGAGAAGCAGTTTCCTTGGAATGGTGGATCTGGAGGGCCAGTTGACATGGGCTGAAATAGGAATGTGAGGTTAACAGTGATCGAGATAATCCTCTGAACAGAGAAATTAGTCAGGACCGGCATGGATTTGTAGAATTGCAAAAGGATTGTTCATTTTTTGTTCTGTTTGTTCTTAAGAGGAGCTGTTAGAGCTTGCCCTGCTCTCTGGTAGAAGGGAGAGTGGGTGCAGGCCGCAGAGGAGAAAACTGTGGGTGCGGGGGT
>JAPYXV010003398.1:0-12295 GCA_028533065.1 Trachops cirrhosus
CCCATCAGACTGTCAGCTGATTTCTCAAAAGAGACCTTACAGGCAAGAAGGGGCTGGAAAGAAGTATTCCAAGTCATGAAAGGCAAGGACCTACATCCCAGACTGCTCTATCCAGCAAAACTTTCATTTAGAATGGAAGGGCAGATCAAGTGCTTCTCAGATAAGGCCAAGTTAAAGGAGCTCATCATCACCAAACCCTTATTTTATGAAATGTTAAAGAGACTTATCTAAGAAAAAGAAGATAAAAAACATGTACAGTAAAATGACATCAAACTCACAATTATTGACAACCGCACCTAAAACAAAAACAAGAAGAAACTTAGCAAACAACTAGAACAGGAAGAGAATCACAGAAATGGAGATCATATGGAGGGTTAGCAACAGGGGAGTGGGAGGCGGAGAGAGGGGGAAAAGGTACGAAGAATAAGTAGCAATGAAGGTAGATAGAAAATAGACAGGGGGAAGGCAAGAATAGTATGGGAAATGTAGAAGCTAAAGAACTTATGACACATGGACATGAACTAAAGAGGGGAAATGTGGGTGGGAGAGGATGTTCAGGGTGGAGGGGAATGAAGGGGGGGTAATGGGACAACTGTAATAGCATAATCAATAAAATACATTAAAAAAAGACTGATAAGAGTAAATACGGTATTCCTCAGTGGTATCAAGAATGTGGGGAAATCAAATAGAGCTCTGCTGCCATCTCTGCTGGAGAAGGCATCATGCCACTTCTAACACCAAACACCACTTCCATTTCTGACACTAATATGTCTGGAAACTGAATGCTGTTTCTACTAAAGGAGCTAATAGGCAAGGAGAAAGCAGAAAGGTCAAAGGAGTCACTCCAGTGAGGCCCTAATATTGTTGAAGGGAAGGTTTAGTGGAAGTCCTTTGATGAGCAAGATAGAGGGTTGTGGTTGGATAGCAGGATATTGAAAGTAGTGGCATTGTCATCAGTATAGTTTCTGAAAAATGGCAGGATACAAGCTGAGAGACTTGGAGGAGATGACTGGAGGGATGTGTGAGGGAAAGCATTTGAGAATGAGGAAGTCAGTGACAGGGATACTGAGCTTTTGGGTGGTTGTTTGTGAGGAGCTTCAACTCCCCCAGGCTGATGGACTGATTTGGTATGTAGAGGGAGCCAGTGAGTCAGGGGCAATGGTCACCAGTGAATGAAGGGGAGATACTAGGAGTACAGTAAACGGCAATGTCAAGGTCAGGAGAGGCTAGTAGGGATTAAAAAATGGGCTTTTTAGTTTCACAACAGAGTAAGGGGCATACAGGAAACATACCAAAAAGGAACAGCCTCCCATTAACAGGGCAGCTGAAGATGAGATGTGCTTGGTACCAGTTAAGACTGAAGATGAAGGAAATGTTCAATTAAATGTTGAAGATATAAAGGAATTTGGTAATTAAGGAATGGGAGCTACAGAGGAAAAGAGGAGGTCTTGAGAGGGAAGGGGAAAATGAAGTTTGAGTAAGGGAGGGGAAGGTTTGAGTTGCACAGGCATGAATGGTCAGGTAGAGAAGTTATCCAAGAAAAGAACCATGAGCCAGCTTAGCTGAAGACCACAGTTTGGCCAGTGGAGTTGGTGTGCTTCAGTGTACTGTCTATCACCCGAGTTTATCTCCCATCACAGCCCACCATGGACTCAAGTATGAAGAAGGATGGGTGTAAATACTGAGAGAGAAGTATCAGGGTGTGGTAAGTATACTTTGGCTTACAAATGACAGGGACTGAAATAAAACTAGCTGAAGCAAATTTAACTCATGTAACCAAACTGCAAGAAGGGCAGTAATACAGCTGAGCCTGAAATCCAGGTCTCTTCTTCTCTCTGCATGCTGGCTTTCCTGTCTCAAACCTGTTCCAGAAATGTAGCTGCCAGCAACTCCCAAATTCACATTAGATTTACTGCTCTAGAGACTAGAGTTCCCCATGTTCAAAAATTCCAGGGAAGAGCCTTGATTGGCTCATTTAAGTCAATTGCCCATCCTTAACCAGTAAGGAGGACTGAAAACATGGCAACGTTGTAAGCCAAAAAGGGAGACAGATTATTATCATTGTCATTAAAGTGACTATATAACCACAAGATGAAATGACATCAGGTAACCTATGCTACAAAAACCAGAATTAACAAATGATTGTTGATACACTCTTGTTACAATGAAAAAGGCAATTTGTAGGTAATAAGGAACACTTTTACCAATACCTCTCTTTTATCCTTTCCCAAACAAGAGTTATTCAGATCCAAGATTTTCATAGTTGTAAAAGGGTGCCTGTAAAGTAGCCAATTTATTTAAGAGTATTTAAGAGTAGATTCCACCAAAGATAGGAGCTGTGTATTCTGAAACCCTCTGCAGGCTGTTCTTTTTCTTATATAAATATATTTCATTGAATCTAAAACTCCATTATTTGTAAGACACACCATTATTTTATGGTCTGCCAAGAAATAAAAAAGACTGCCAATTAAACTCTGATATCCTGCTGTTTTATCACTTAGATTTTTAAATACTTATTGAAACTTATTTAGACATAGATTTTTATCATACAATACTCTTGTGTGTACATAAAAAGGAAAATTTAAGCAAAATAAATTGGTTGCAGTGTTCTTAAAACTTTTTCATACTCAAAGTTTGGCTGTTCTGAATCATTTTTTATTAGATTATTGAAGACTACCCTTTTCACACACCTCCCCCCAACACATACTAACATCCTTGCTGATGCAACATTTTTAAAGAAAAAATTCTCCACTAATATTTCTGGACTTCCTTCAGAGTCCCTGACAAATGTTTTTGTGCATATGTGGGCAATCACAGCCACTTACCAACTGCTACCTGGCAGAGAGATTTTTACATACCTCCAGGTTTCAGAATTGTTAAAATATGACAAAAAGTATATTTTAGAACCAATAAAGCACAGTATTCATAACATTTTCACTGTTATGAATTATAGTGCCATGAGTTATAGCAGGAAGTCCCATGTTAATGTCAAGGCCAAAATTTCTAGTGACATTTAAGATTCAATACAATGCAGTAGTAACATCATTTTGGTAAGCACAATCTTCTCCAACATACTGTGACTTCGCTCCATGAATTTTTAAGAATAACCCTTGTGGTAATGCTGGGCAATTTACTTTTGAATGAGGCTCATGCGACCTAAACCAGAAAGACAAATCCTGCTTTACATACCGTCCTTTTTTTCAACTAGATAATATCATTCTTTGTAAAATCTACATAGCATCCCATTGTATGGATGAACCATAATTTATTTTATTAGCTCATTACCAGTGCACTTGGCTGACTTCTAGCCTTTTGTTATTACAAATAATGCTGCAGTAGGCATCTTTGGAAACATAAAAAAAACATTAATAGAAGTCACCTCTCAAGAATAGGCCCAGAGTTTGAGAAAAAGAGACTTTCCATTCATTGTATGAAAAGATTTACTTTTATTTTTACTCTATTTGTATTTTCAAATTTAAAAGTAAACATAGTTAAAAATGCTTTTTGGGGTTTTGTTTGGTTTGGTAACTGTGGGTTTTGCCTTGCTTTTTGAATGATTGCTGGGCTTAGGCCTCTGCACTGATTCTGCCCTGTCCTGGAAAGCCTCATGTTCCCTGTTGTTCGGTTCCTTGCTTGTTGGGCTTTCCCGATGGATGACTGGTTTCTAGAAATACAGTTGAGCACTCTCTTCTAGAAGCACTTCTTTTTCTTTCTGTGAAAATATTTATTCCATTATAATTTATTAATAAATAAGAATCATTTTTAAATGTTTAATTTAAGCTTAAAATTCACAAAGTTAAAAAAATACTAGAGCATTTTTTAAAGTTATGTATTGGTTTCAGGTGTACAGCTTAGTGGTTATATAATTACGTACTTTACATATTTCCAGTACCCCAGCTGGTACTCTACATAGTTATCACAATATTATTAACTATATTTCTTATGCTTTATTTACTTCCCTATGACTATTTTGTAACTACCAATTTGTGCTTCTTAGTCCTTTCACCTCTTTCACCCAGTACCCCAACTCCTCCTCCCCTCTGGCAATCACTAGTTCTATCTCTGTATTTATAAGTCTGTTTCAATTATGTTTGTTCATTTATTTTGTTCTTTAGATCCCACATATAAGTAAAACTTTATGGTATTTGTCTTTCTCTGACTAATTTTACTGAGCATAATATTGTCTAAGTCCATCCACGCTGTTACAAATGGTAAGATTTCATTCTTCTTTATGGCTGAATAATATTCCTTTATATATTTATATACACTTGTGTTGCTTCCAAAGCTTGGCTATTGTAAATAATACTGCAATTAACAGAGGGATTCATATATTCTTTCGAATTAGTGTTTTGGATTTCTTTGGATAAATCCCCAGAAGTAGAATCACTGAGTCATAAGTCAGGTTCGTTTTTAATCTTTTGAGGAAACTCATACTGTTTTCCATAGTGGCTGCACCAATCTGCATTCTCACCAGCAGTGCACCAGGGTACCCTTTTCTCCACATTCTTGTTGGTACTAGTGTAACAGGGTGCAGCCAAGCCGGGGGTGGCAAATGGGGATTAGTAATGGGGTCCAGAACTGAGGGTGTCCAGGAAATATTAGAAAAAATATATATATATAAGGTGTCCTCACCCCTACAAGTCTGAGCTGGGGGATGGGACACAGGGAGCAGGGCCATTAAGAGTTGTTTTGAATAGCAACAGTTTTGCAGATAACATCTAGAATGGTCATTTAACATATCTATAACCGTTAACTGGTTTCATAGATATGTTAAAAATAGTTGTGCCCATGCTTTGAGCCAGGGGGATGGGAGTGACTTCAACCCAATATGTAACAGGGAGGCAAGTCCCCCTGGTTACAGTGCCAGTGTGAGAGCTTGGAGATGATTGGCTCCACACCATGGGGCCACGCTGGTCTGGACTTACTATGGCAGCCCAGTAAAGCTGGAAGAATATGGGAATGCTGGCAGGTGTAACTGATTGTGGGAGGAGTCAGAAATGGTGCTACAGAGGAAGATTGGCACTGGAATTTAAACCCAGGCAAGGCAACCATGCGGGGCTTTTGGGGACCAGGCAGCTTTGGCAAAAGTTGGGACCATGCAGCTTTAGGGTGTGCCTTTTTTTTTGCCACATGGCTTAGGAAGAAGGAGAGACTTTGCCTGGAAGAAAAGGGGTGAAAGGATTCTTGCTGGTGGGCCATGAGAAGGTGCCACATGGGTTTGGATTAACTGGAGATCATGGTGGCAACACAGCTGGTGGTACTAGAACCAAGGGACTGCCTAAACCACAGACTTCTACTTCTTTTCCTGAAATATGGTACCCTGGACTAAGCAAAGGGGAGAAGGAAGGACTGTGCATTTATGGGTATTCTAAGGGACTTTAGTATTTTTAATGAAGACATTAAGTCATTACTCTAAGTCTGTATAACTTTTTAAATAAATAATCCCTTTCTTTTTCACCAATCTCTGGCATTGAGAGACGTCTTTCCCTGGTGGCAGGCAAGGTGAATGTAGTATGTCAGGGGGACCCCCAGAGCATAAGGGTGGGTCCATTCAGTAATAGCTTATCATTCACCACCACCCCCCGGGTCTGTTCTGTAAAACTAGTCATTTGTGGATTTATTGATGATAGCCATTCTGACAGATGTGAGGTAATAACTCATCGTGGTTTTAATTTGCATTTCTGTGACAATTAGTGATGTTGAGCATCTTTTCATATGTCTATTAGCCATCTCCTCTTTGGAGAATTGTCTATTCAGATCCTCTGCCCATTTTTTAAATTGGATTGTTCAGGTTCTTTTGGTGTTGGGTTATATGACTTCTTTATAAATTTTGGATATTAACTCTTTATCAGATGTATTATTGGTGAATATTGTTCTCTCATTAATAGTTTTTTCTTCATTTTTTTGATGTTTGCTTACAATTGCATACACACAAAAAATACCTAGGAACAAATTTAACCAAGGAGGTAAAAGACTTCCACTTGGAAAACTATAAGGCACTGAAAAAAGAAATCAAAGGACATACAAATAAATGAAAGCATATACTGTGTTCATGTATAGGAAGAATTAATATCATTAGAATGTCCAGACTTCTGGTCAAGATGGAGGTGTAGGTAGATACGATTTGCCTCCTCATACAACCAAAAGAAGGACAATGAATTTAAAAACAAAAAAAATAATCCAGAACTGCCAGGAAATTGAATTGTTTGGAAGTCTGATAACCAAGGAGTTAAAGAAGAAACATTCATCCAGACCAGTAGGAGGGGTGAAGATGGTCAGCTGGGTTGGAAATATTCATGGCAAGGCAGACGAGGCAGACCAGACGAGGCAGAGGCTGGTGGAGGAGGCTGTCCCACATTTGTGCGTGGATAAACCGGGAGGAACAACTGAGGAGTGAGACAGACCACAGAACCCAGGGTTCCAGTGCAGGGAAATAAAGCCTCAAAACCTCTGACTAAAAAATGCTGTGGGGTTTGTGGCAGTGGAAGAAACTCCCAACCTCACAGGACAGCTCATTGGAGAGACCCTCAGGGTTCTAGAACATACATAAACCCACCCACCTGGGAATCAGCACCAGAAGAGCCCAATTTGCTTGTGGGTAGCAGAGGAAGTGTCTGAAGGCCAGCTGAGAGCCAAGCAAGTGGCATTGTTCCCTCTCAGACCCCTCCCCCGCATACAGCACCACAACGCAGCAATGTGGGTTGCCCAGCCCTGGCAAATACCTAAGGCTCCACCCCTTAGAATATAATAGGTAGGCAGAGACAAAAAACATATGGCCCAAATGAAAGAACAGATCAAAGCTCCAAAAATAGAACTGAGCAATGAAGAAATAGCTAACCTACCAGATGCAGAGTACAAAACACTGGTAATCAGGATGCTCACAGAATTGGTTGAGTATAGCCACAAAATAGAGGAAAAAGTGAAGGCTCTGCAAAGTGAAATAAAGCAAAATATACAGAGAACCAACAGTGAAGGGAAGAAAACTGGGACTCAAATCAACAATTTGGAGCAGAAAGAAGAAGTAAACATTCAAACAGAACAGAATGAAGAAACAAGAATTCAAAAAAATGAGAAGAGGCTTAGGAACTTCCAGGACATCTTTAAATGTTCCAACATCTGAATCATAGGGGTGCCAGAAGGAGAAGAGGAAGAACAAGAAATTAAAGATTTATTTGAAAAAATAATGAAGGAGAACTTCCCCAATCTGGCAAAAGAAATAGACTTCCAGGAAGTCCAGGAAGCTCAGAGAGTCCCAAAGAAGTTGGACTCAAAGAAGCACATACCAAGGTACATCCTAATTACATTATCCAAAGTTAAAGATAAGGAGAGAATCTTGAAAGCAGCAAGAGAAAAGGAGACAGTTCCCTACAAAAAAGTTCCCATAAGACTGTCTGCTGATTTCTCAAATGAAACCTTGCAGGCAAGAAGAGGCAGGAAAGAAGTACTAAAAGTCATGAAAGACAAGGATCTACATCCAAGATTACTCTATCCAGCAAAGCTTTCATTTAGTATGGAAGGGGAGATAAAGTACTTCCCAGATAAAGTCAAGTTAAAGGAGTTCATCATCACCAAGCCCTTATTATATGAAATGTTAAAGGGACTTATCTAAGAAAAAGAAGAATATCAAAACTCTGAACAGTAAAATGACAACAAACTCACAACTACCAACAACTGAACCTAAAAAAAACAAAAACAAAAACAAACTAAGCAAACTAGAACATGAACAGATTCACAGAAACAGAGATCACATGGAGGGTTATCAGTGGGGAGGGAGAGAAGGAAGAATGGGGGAAAAGGTCTAGGGAATAAGAAGCATAAATGGTAGATACAAAATAGACAGACAAAGGTTAAGAATAGTATGAGAAATGGAGAAGTCAAACAACTTATATGTGTGACCCATGGACATGAACTAAGCTGGGGGAATGCTGATGAGAGGGGGTGGGGTACAGGGTGGAGGGGAATAAAGGGGAGGGAAAAAATGGGACAACTCTAACAGCATTATCAATAAAATATATTTTTAAAAAGAATGTCCATACTACCCCCCAAAATTTATAGATTCAATGCAATCCCAGTCAAAATATCAATGGCATATTTCACAGAACTAGAATAAGTAATCCAAAAATTTATATGGTACCACAAAAGACCCTGAATAGCCACAGCAATCTTGAGAAAGAAGAACAGAGTTGGAAGAATCATGCTACCTGATATCAAACTGTACAACAAGGCCATAGTAATCAAAAAAGTATAGTACTGGCATAAAAACATACACATAAATCAATGGAAGAGAATAGAGAGCCCAGAAATATACCCACATAGACATGGTCAATTAAATATTTGACAAAGGAGGCAAGAACATGCAGTAAGGTAAAGACAGTCTATTTAATAAATGGTGTTGGAAAAATTGGACAGATATGTGCAAAAATATGAATCTAGACCACCTTCTTACACCATCTACAATAATAAACTCAAATGGATTGAAGACCTAAATTTAAGACTCAAAGCCATAAAAATCCTGGAAGAAAAGATATGTGATAAAATCTTGACATTTCTCATAGCAATATTTTTTCTGATATATCTTCTCGGGCAAGGGAAACAAAAGAAAAAATAAACAGATGGGATTATATCAAACTAAAGTTTTTGCACAGAAGCACTTTTTCTTCAAGAGAGACTCCAGGTCACCTATGGTATCAAATTCTACATTTATTTCTGCATTTCCAGACAAGATAGGAGTTACCTCTGGTGTGCCATTCCCTGCAGGGATTCTGCAGTCTGGTTTGTGAAAGAGCTTGTACTCTTCCTTTTCTTTCCTTTTTTAACCCTGAAAATTAGCATTGACATTTTACAAGGGACAATATCATTTTTGCACTATTTATGGTCTCAATTCAGTAATAATCCCCAGTCCTTTGCAAGACTGGTTGCAGAGAACACCTTACGGTTCAATATCCTTTCAATAATGAGTACAACAGGTCCTCAGATAACATCATTTTGTTTAACATAATTTATTTATAACATTAATGAAATGCCATAGGAACTTAACTATTTTTTAAAATTTGTTGATTGATTTTTAGAGAAAAAGAGGAAGAGAGAGAGAAACATCAATTTATTGTTCCACTTATTTATGCATTCATTGGTTGATTTTAGTATATGAACTGACTGGGGATTGAACCTGCAACCTTGGTGTATCTGGGTAATGCTCCAATCAACTGAGCTACCCTGACAGGGTGAAACTTACCTCTTAAATCAACTAGCCTATGTAAAACTGGTTTCATTTTACATTGCTTTGCTTAAAGTTGCATAACCTATTGATGATGTTAAGTGAGGAATTATTGTATATATTACAAAGCAATTAAAGAATCTGTTTTTCTGTGGCATGGCTCAGTGGATTGGGCATCACCCTGCAACCTGAAAGGTCACTAGATGCATTCCCGGTCAGGGAACATGCCTGTGTTGCAGTCCCCAGTTGGGAGTATGTGAAAGGCAATCCATCTCTGTTTTTCTTGAACATGTTTCTCTCTCTCTCTTTCTCCTTCCCTTCCCCTCTCTCTGTAAGTAAATAAATAAAATCTATTTTAAAACATATTTTAAAAATAAAAGACTCCATGCCTTGGCCAGTGTGGCTCACTTTGTTGGAGTGTCGTCCCATAAACCAAAAGGTTGTGGTTTCAATTCCAGTTTAGGGCACATGTCTGGATTGTGGGTTGCCTGTTGGTACCCGGTCAGATCATGTATGAGAGGAAACTGGTGGATGTTTTTCTCACATTGACGTTTTTCTCCCTCTTCCCCTTCCTTCTCTTCCCCTCACTCTAAAAATCAATAAGCATGTCCTCAGGTAAGAATGAGTGAATAAATAAATACATACATAAATAAGTAATAAAGTAATAAACAAACCTCATTATCAATTTCAAAATTCCATAATTTTCAAATTATGAAAAATTTCAAAATTTCATAATTTTGAAATGGGATCTAAGCAAGCTATTTTTTAAAATTCTCTTTTTGATATTCTTGTCTGAGAGTACTTACTTTGTTTCAGACGAGGGACATACATAGATAGAATCTCCTCTTATCCCCCACCATCCAGGATTAGCTGGATTTAGTCTTTGGACACTTCCAAAGAACAGAGTAGAAAAAGAGAACCATTATGACTCTCAGTGGAGAAACCTAGCTAACATCACCTTAACCAGATGATCAAGGTTAACATTAACAGTGATGGCATGTGGCCATTAGGTACCCTCTGATATGGTGTGATGAGAAGGGCACATATTCTCAGTGGTACTCTCTAAAAAAAAAAGTCATAACCCCAGTCTAATCATGAGAAAATATAACAAACAAACCCAAATTGAGAAAAATTCTACAAAATATCTGACTGGTAATTTTCAAAAGTGTCAAGGGCATGAAAAACACAAAATGACTAAGGAACTGTAACAGACAAGACTAAAGAGATATGACAATTAAATGCAATGTAGGGCCCAAAATTGGATCCTAGAAAGGACAAGAACATTATGCAGTGATTTTCAACCTTTTTCATCTCATGGCACACATAAACTAACCACTAAAATTTTGCGGCACACACAAAAATATACTTTTTGACAATCTGACCAAAAAAAGGTATAATTTTGATTCATTCACACTGGATAGCTATTGTGTTGGCTGTTGTCACTTTTTAAAATTTGACAATCTAAGGGAAAAGAGGTCAGTGCCCTGACTAAAAATAGTCAGGTATTACATGTTTTAAAAATTCTTGTGGCACACCAGTTGAAAATTGCTGCATTATTAGAAAACCTGGTGAAATCTGAATAAAGTTAGTATGTAGTTAACATGGATGCACAGATGTTGGTTTCCTAATTTGGCAAATGCACCTTAGCAATGTGAGATAACCTTAGGGGACACTGAACTAGCTGATGGATACACAGAACTGCCTGTACTGTCGTTGCAACTTTCTATAAATCTAAAATTATTCCAAAATTAAAAATTTATGTTAAAAACTATGTTTCTGTTTTTTTTTTCAAAATTATGAACCAGTGAAGTTAGGACACTTTTTAACCTGATTATCTTTACCCAGAGCCTTACATGATAGGATGAAAAAGCTTCTACTGCTGCTGTAGAAACAGAGTTCTTATTTTCCCCCCAGTCTGACAACCAGAAACAATGATGAGAAGATGACATCAACAGCCAGGGCAAGAATGAGAGACAGGAGACTTCCGGCCAAAATGGAGGCATAGGTAGACACACTGTACCTCCTTGCACAACCAAGATATAGACAGCAATTTAGAAGCAGAATAATAACCAGAACTGACAGAAAATTGAACTGTATGGAAATCAAACACCCAAGAAGCTAAAATAGACACATTCATCCAGACCGGTAGCAGGGGCAGAGTTGGGCAGCCGGGCAAGGGTCGCAGAGCAGAGAGCAGAGACCTTTGGGACCAGATGCGTAAGGCAACCGGGGCGCTCAAGGCAACCGGGGCGCTCAAGGCAACCAGGGCACGCAAGACCGCTGCGGGCAGACCCTGGGTGAGCAAGTAGCAGCTGGCAGACCCCGGCCAAGGGGTGGCCACTGGCAGACCCAGCAGGCGGCAATTGTGAAGCAAGGCACTGCACGCAACCCAGGATCCCAGTACTGGGAAATAGAGCCTTCAGGCACTGATTGAAAAGCAAAGTCCCACCGGGTGCACAAACCCACCCACACAGGAATCAGCACCAGAAAGGCCCAGTTTGCTCGGGGGAAGTGGCAGAAGTGACTAAGATCCAACGGAGAGTGGAGCAAGCACCACTGTGCCTTCTCAGACCCCATCCCCACATACAGTATC
Source organism: Trachops cirrhosus (assembly GCA_028533065.1). NCBI lineage: Eukaryota > Metazoa > Chordata > Mammalia > Chiroptera > Phyllostomidae > Trachops > Trachops cirrhosus. The sequence goes on from JAPYXV010003398.1 coordinate 11,808, forward strand.
ACAACCCAGCAACTGGGGTGCCCTGCCTTAGTGAATACCTAAGGCTCCGCCCCTCATATGTAACAGGCCTGACCAGACCCCACCCCCCCAAAAAAAAGAGAGAGAGAGATGGCTCAAACAGAAGAAGAATTGAAAGCACCAGAACCCATCCTTTTAAGCAACCAAGAGATAGCCAACCTATCAGATGCACAGTTCAAAGCACTGGTGATCAGGATGCTCACAGAAATGGTTGATTTTGGTCACAAATTAGATGAAAAAATGAAGGCTACAATAAGTGAAATGAAGAAAAATGCACAGGGAACCAACAATGGTGGAATGAAAGATGGGTCTCACATCAATGGAGTGGACCAGAAGAAGAAAAAAACATACAAGTAGAAAAGAGTGAAGAAATAAGAATTCAAAAAAATGAGGAGAGGCTTAGGAACCTCCAGGACATCTTTAAATGTTCCAACATCTGAATTATAGGGGTACCAGAAGGAGAAGAGGAA
>JAPYXV010003399.1:0-12295 GCA_028533065.1 Trachops cirrhosus
CTATTGTGATAATATACCAGAGCCTTTTTACCCACTCATGTACTGATGGGCATTTAAGCTGCTTCCCAATATTTTTTTAATCATCACCCGAGGATATGTTTATTGATTTTACAGAGTGAGGACAGGAGAGAGAGAGAGAGAGAGAGAGAGAGAGAGAGAGAGAGAGAGAGATACATACATTGATGTGAGAGAGAAACATGGATCAGTTGCTTCCAGGACGTGCCCTGACCAAGGATGGAACCCACAACCTAGATATGTGCCCTGACTAGGGATCAAACCCACAACCTTTTGGTGTACAGGACAACAAGACAATGCTCCAATGAACTGAGCCACCCACTCAAGTCCAATTTGTACTTCTTAATCCCTTTACCTTTTCACCCAGCCCCCCAAAACCCCTTCCCCTCTGGCAACTGTCAAAATGTGGTCTGTATCTATGAGTTTGTTTGTTTTGTATGTTTGTTTCTTTTGTTCTTTACATTCCACACATTTTTTTCATTGAATTTATTTTTATTGTTGACACTATGCAGATGTTCCTATACCCCCCTTTGCCTGCCTCTACCGAGGTCCAACCCTCAGGTAATCACCACACCATTTTCCTTGTCCTTGGGCATTATATATACATTCTTTGCTTAATCCCTGCTTTCTTTCATTCACTCCCCCATCCCCACTCCCCTCCTACAGCTGTCAGTCTGTACCATGTATCCATCCATGCCTCTCATTCTATTTTGTTTGTTTTGTTCATTGAATTCCACATATCAGTGAGATCATACATATGGTATTTGTCTTCCACCAATGGCTTATTTCACTTAGCATAATACTCTCCAGATCCATCCATGCTGTAGCAAAAGGTAAGATTTCCTTTTTCACATGCACGTCTGAAAAATGGATGACCCAGATTAGGTGTATTGTCTTCCTATAGGATAGAATATTTATATATACCCAAGTTTTCCAAAATGTATTCCAGAATATAGTACTTTTGTAGGATATTAACAGGTGTTATATGAAAAAAATGGTTCTGTGGTTGAATTAAATTTGGGAATCCTGAGTTACTAAACTCCTCACTTTATTGTAGTACTTGAGGTTTGTGAAATGCAAACATGCACAGTAAATCATCTTGAGAAGGAGCCTAATAGTCAAGTTTTATTAACTGATTTGACTATAGAAATAATTTTTCATGGACCACATCATGGAACTAGTTTTCTCATAACCCACATGGGAAAACACTGGTCTATATGAACCTAACCCCAGGATCCAAGGCTGCAATCCCAGGTGTTTAGCAAAGTTAATGTTACAGATCTCTCTCTCTCTCTCTCTCTCTCTCTCTCTCCCCCTTCCTCCCTCCCTTCCTCTCTCTCTCTCTCTGGCCTACTATCTCTTTTTCTATAATTTAAGCCCTTACCTATACAGCATTCATGTTACCACTAATTATCTTTAAAAACAAATAAGCAAATGAACAAAATGATATGTGAATATGTCTATCCCATGTCATAGAGCTTCAGTTGCCTGAAATCTAAACCTTTTAGCATAATAACCACAACCATTGTTACACTTGATCTTAGCCAAAAGGCCTAGAAGTGATAACCAAATCCATTTTTAATGTGGTTTCAGCCTGTCTTCCCCATTTCCCAAGATCTAACCATATTAAACTACTTGCTATTCCTCAAACCTTCAATGCATTTTTATGTCTCTGTGCCCTTTGCCTTGAATACCATTTCCTGTCTGTCTCACTCAACATCTTTATAGTCATTCTTACTTATCCTTTAAGATTAAGGTATATTCATTATCACTATTTTTCCCCTTGTTTAACTTTTTGAGGGTAGGAATCATATCTTATTCATCTCCAGTCCTCCAAAATACCTACCATCATGGCTAGCACATAGTTGGAACTCAATAAATATCTGTTTCAACAAATTCATAGATGAATGAATAGATGAAAAGATGGAAGGGCTATCTAGTTGGCTTGTTAGAAGGATGGATAGATAAATAGATGGATAAATAAATGCAGTAAAACTTGTCTGCTGAAGAACCATTCCATGAATAGTACTTCAGCATTGGATACAGGACATGTGATCCAGAAGTATCAATACTGGGCTGCTCTTGAGCATGGAAAATGATGAAAAGGCTGAAACCAAGACTGTCTTCAATACTGGAAGCAAAAGTATCCATAACAACATCGGATCATGGCCAAGGGCTCTCTAAGCCATACTCTCAACTAGAGAATTGTAGGAGTTGTTAAAACCTGTAGATATATTAAAAGGTTTAGGTCTCAGATGTGGAGTTCAATCTCCTAGTAAAAATGACAATTCTCAAGTATTATAGAATAACCCCTGAAGAAAATGGTGCACACCTCAGATTCTCACATGCTTTTAAGGATTCATGTTTCTTCTTCTATTTTGGGACTTGGTTGGGGCTTCTATTTTGGGTATTTGGTTTAAGACCTGAAAGTCTTAAAGTATCTACCATCTTCCTTTGTCCAAGAAAGGAGAAAGTAGCAGGGACCAAATACCATTTATTGAAGGCTGAGAACTCAGGAGTTGCAAAACACAAAAAGAAATAATGTATATGAGGGAACAGGAGGGAAAGTGAAAAGGAGGGAAAGGTCAGGGGAGAAGGTGGAAGAAAAGATGAATTCTTTCTTTCTCATTCCATCTTGGAAACTGAGAGCACATCCTTAAGAAGTGCAGAGAAAAATGAGAGATGCCTGTGCATTATTCTAATTATAGGCTGTGAAAAAAACACAATTAATTCACTGGAGATAAGGTCCTTTTCTGGAGAGTTATATTTATATTTTTATAAATGCCTCCAAAATGCCTACTTAAATATTTTAAGAAAAATATTTATATTTTCTTAAGTGAAAAGTAGGCAAGGGGGTTTGGTTATTGAAGTGGTTAGCAATATATGATTTTTCAAAAGCAGCCAGCAATGAACCATGTACAAATAAAGGCCCATCCTTGTCATGGATGGGCAGCTGAAAACCTGGAGGTAGTCTTCAAGGAAACTACCCTGAGAATCCAGTCACCTCCAGGATCCCTTCATAAACATCAAGAAGTACTATATATATATATAAAAAAAGCAATCAACAAGTAGATAGGACTAGAAGCAGGAAGGAAAGGGGTATGTATTTTAGGTATCTCTGAGTTTCAAAGATCCCATCACCAAATAGTAGATGGAACATTTATAGAGAAAACCAAATTAGAGACTTTGAGTCCTGAAGACCAAGTAGCCATCAGCTGCCGAGTTCCAGCTTCTTTAAGACAGAATGACAGTTCTTCTGGCCTCCACTCCCTCAATAATCTATCCAGTCTACTTTTAGACACATAATATATCTTATTTTGGCATGACCTGAGATAGCTAAAATTACTCTGCAAGTCAAAGCACTCAAGTCTAGACTATCTATACTTCTGGAAGCAGTGGATAGACAATCCAAACAAAGAACTGATAAACTTAAAATCCTTTCTCGTGTCCTAAGAGTTAACATCACAAATGGTAGTGCCAGAAAGGTTCCTGGTAAAGTCCACCACACCAATTTTATGATGGGAAAACTGAGTCTCAGAGGAGAGAAGAGACTTGTCCAAGGCCACACCCCGAGTTTCTGCTTTAGAATATATTACATAATTTGGAGCTGAGTGATGGTAAAAATAAAAATGAATTACGTGAATTATCCTTCAAGGTGATCAAAATGTGTATGCAAAATTAAAGTATAAAAAGGGAAGTCTATTGCTAAAGAATTCAGAAAGGCCACTCTGAATTGATGGTTTCTTTATTTTTTCCATTGTTTGGGTAAAGGTGTGATATACACTGAATTTGAAAGTTAACAATACACTTAACAATTGTTTGCAGCAGGGAAGCGAGGAATGTAGACAAAAGTTTAGAAAAGTGGAAATGTTGTTTTTCAAACAATGGTGTTTAAGAGGTAAACACTTGGGTTCTTACTGCATGGTACATGAACATAATATGAGGTCTGTCTAAAAAAGTCCAGCCATTGTTAATATAATGAGAATGGTTTGTGAGACAACAATATAACCTGGGAGGCAAGGAGAGTGCACTGGAATGCACATGCATGAGCAGTGATGACCTCACTGTACTAGTCAGTGGGGGTGGTAGATGCCACTGAGTGAGAATGTGTCCTGTGTGGTTGTCACATTCAAAATGACTGAGAGAGTAGAATAACCAATCTACATCAAATTTTGCATTAAGTTTGAACATACCTCTGCAGAAACTATTCAAATGATTCAGAAGGCCATAGCTATGGGTAACTGGTGATTGGCAGCTCATGCATCACGTCTCATGCAGTTTTTTGATGAAATATCAAATCACCAAGGTGACTCAGCACCCCCCCCAACAGCCCAGATTTGGCACCCTGTGACTTCTGGTTTTTCCCAAAACAAAAATCACCTTTGAAAGGGAAGAGGTTTCAGACTGTCAGTGAGATTCAGGAAAAAATGATGGATGGGGCAGCTGATGGAGATTGGAAGAACTATGTGAGGTCCCAAGGTGCATACTTTGAAAGGGACTGAGGCATCATTGTCCTATGTACCAGTGTTTCTTGTATCTTCTTCAATAAATATCCCTATTTTTCAAAGTACATGGCTGGATACCTTCTGGACAGACCTCATATATAATTCTCTTAATTACTAGAATCATCTCTAAAAAAATCTTGATGGTACTTTTGGTTAGAGGTGATCAAAGAATTGTGATGCTCTGCCTGTTGGAGCTATTACATGTCATAGGACATGCCAAGTAACTCAGAGTAAAAGCCAACTGGGAAGTACTGTGAGCATCTTTACCAGATAAATCACTAGTAACCACACTGTCATAATAAACCCTCACATTTGTCTAGCACTTTGTCATTTACCAAGAATGTTCACATTTATCATTTAATTTGATCCCCATTATAGCTCTGAGAGAGTGATATTTGTAACATCAGAGATGAAGAAATTGAGGCTTAGACAGGGCACATTAAATAACAGAGCTGGGCATTTAACTTAGGTCTGCCTGACTCCAAAGACAAGGCCATTTACATTACATCAAGAATCCTTGTATCTTGTGGACATTTTTTGATGTCTGCTAGCCTGAAACTCTGTTGCTTAGCATGGTGCCTTGTATATAGCAGAACACAGTGAATATTAGAAAAATGGAGCTGAAGTAAAACCAACCACAGAACTTTTCAGCTTCTTTTTATTGTGTTGATGAAGCCCATTCAAAGTTCAGCACTCTATCCAATAGGTCAGTTTGTAAATTTACCATACCACTCTCAGAAAAATTTATAGATTTTTGCCTGACTGTTATAAGCAGTAGTAAAATTATCTGTGATACATTTACTCCTTTTCAAAGGGGTTCACTGTAATCATGTCATAGTCTGCTTTATAATGGAAGATGTTGGCTGAGACATGAAACTAATTGTAAGATGTGGACCCAAATGTTATGAGGACTTTGCTTGTCATTAGGATGTACATGCATCAAAGTGGGTATACAATTCATATCAGCAGATGGAAAACCAAGGGATTCTCTACCTGGAGCCCCTGTCTTTTACACACAATTCAAAGCTAAATAATTGAGAGTTCAGCATATCAGAAACCTCACACGGGGTCATAGCATTTGTATGTAAAAACTTCCTTTGTCAATCCCTTTGCTTTCCTTCTGCACTACCCCACCCCAGTCTCATATATTCCTCTCCGCTACAATTGTGATTTATCTGGAGTAAGGCAAGTAAACAAGAACAAGGTTGATTTTCTTCAGATATTTGAGTTTCATTTGATGTGACTGCCTGGAAAACCACTCACAGAGCATCTGTGTGCCATATCTGGGAATACTAGACACTACTTGAGATGCTTCTGTTAAAACCATCTCAAATTGAGCTGGGGTCAATTTATTTGTAGTACTTTGGTCTGTTTAAGGACTATTACTGGTCTGTAAGGGCAGGAGGATATAGTTATCCACATAAACACCCAGACACAGTTAGAAAACAAGTTGCTTTTTTATAAATATGCTCATAGGCAGACAAGGTATTGAGCATGTCGCAAAAACCCAGAGATGGACAAGTGCTTTAAATTAGCTTAGAGATGACGAAGGGAGAGGGCAGGATTCTAGGTGATTAGGTTTTCCAGGCTGATAATAAGTAATCAGATATGAAGCTACAGTTTTAGGCATTCAGAAATAGGCTTGTTTTTCCTCAAGTTCCATTTTGAAATCAAAGTAGACTAATGAGCTTGCTTTTCTCATGAAAGGTGTGTCTTTCTGGAGGTGACAGGCAGCAGAAAGGATTTTGGCATTAAGCTGATATAAACATGAAGAAATGAGGAATTTTTAGGGGTGAGGTATAAGTGTTAGCTAAGCCCTTCTGGAATGCTGACAGTGCTCATGATAGACACAGACTAGGGAAGAGAGAGCCTTATAATGGGATAGGGTCACCCTTGAAAGAGCTGTATCTTACCTCTGTCAAGCTACTGTGCTACCAAACAAAGCTTTTGGAAATGATCAATAGATTTGCAAAGAAAAGGAAATGATTAAAAGGCCTGTTCATCCCTAGGTGATGTGGGATAGGAAATTGGCTCTGCTTGGCAGCCTAGTCATAGGTTCCAAAGAGAAGCGGCTTCTCTTTCCAAGTGGCCAACCCTACAATATTGGCAGCAGTTAACTGAAGGATATTCTTGGGTGTTCAAGGCCAGCCTGTGCCTGGGTCATCCTGCACCTTTCTTTGTTCTGGATTCTTTAGTTCTCTCATTCTAGCCTCCATTTATCAACATAAGGCCAGTACCAGTATGTCCCCTGGGGACACTTTTATAGTTAAGTCCGCACTCACTCACCCTCTGATGGGTCCTGTTCCCTGCTTCACATCTCCTGCTCCTATGCCTGGCCCCAGAGTGGGATGTGGCATGATTAAGAATAAAGAAAGGCACCAGCTGGCTGATGGCCATGTTGAAATGAAGGGGTCAGCCTCTATCTAGAACATGGCTGGCCTCCTTGGAAAGATCAAAGAGGAAAATCTGGTTTAAAGATAGAACTAGATAATGAGGGAGAGTGAAGAAGAGAAAAAGAAATAAAAGTATCATACCTCCCAGAGTCATCCCTGCTTCATAGCATTTCCGGAGGCGACAAGATGGACAATTTTTCCTTCGGAATTTATCAATGGTGCAATCATTTCTGCTGGCACATAGGTACTTCTGTTTCCCTGGGAGAACAAATATAAGAATAGACAGTCCTATTAACATTTTTCTAGAGTCTCTTTTCTTAAATATTTGTAGGCAGAAAGGACATGAAGATATATCCTGCTAGATGAGAGATGGAACAGAGAATGGCATTAAACAATTTGATCACACAGAATCTATTAAACCAAGCTAATTTAATTCCATACTATAATGTTTGCTTTTCATAAGTATGAACAATTCAGGGCCTGATGATATCTCCTTTATCAGGACTACTGACTGGTTGTTTTAAATAAGATGTTCTACCTATCTTTAAAGCCTAGAATGACCATGAGAAAATGATCAATGGCAGAAATTGTCACTCCTTTAGCATGACACAACAGAGAGTTGGACTCGGGTAATGTTTATTCCTTCTGATTCCTGTAGTCATGCATGGGATCATATTCAAACTAATAACATGTTATTTTTCATGATACTAATTCAGGTAACACTTCTATAAAAGAGAACTCCATGGGATTTCTAGTTGCTTTTAAATTGTATCTTGCAAGTTGTAAAAATCAAACAGAGACAAGGTCCACTGTTTGTGAAGTGAATCACAGCAAGTGAGAGGAAGTCCTCTGAAGCCAGAACAAGAAAAATGATCATTGTCATACACACCTGTAACTATCACAGATACAAAGAAATATACATACACAAACACACAGACATCCTCAGAATCATAGCACCTGAAAGAAGGACATAGAGGTTCACTTGAAAACATATTTTATTCAATACTTTTCCTCCTTGTTCCTAACACAGGCCTGGCACATAGTAGGCCCTCGATAAAAATTGACTGAATGAAACACAAGTGGAACAGAGAGATCGACAAACATATAGAGTAACCAGCAGAAATACAGATACATGCCCTGTTGCTCTACAACACAGAGAACCTCTCATGCTTGCTGCCCTGCCCCAGCATGAGCCTGAACATCCGCTTGCTCCACCCTTTTCTTTCTTCGAGCCCCTGGTTGTTTTTCTCTCATTTACTGTTGCGCTTTCTTTAGTTTACAGTATAGAGTGGGATTTTAGAGATGATTCTTCTGGCAGAAGAGGATTGTCTGTGGTAAGGATAGGAAAAAATTGAAGAGCAATGGCTATTTGATAGTAGGAAGCCCCCACCCCCACTACAACAAATTCAGCTACTGCTTGGCTTTCCTTTCCCTTCACTTAACCTAAAATGAATAATTCAGGCACAGAAGACATTTATTACAGTAGGTTATTTCATGTAGGAGAGTCAGTAGTAACCATGTCAGCAAAAATTTTCTTTGCTTTCCCTCCCTTTCTTCCTTCCTCCCTTCTTCCCTCCCTCCTTTAATTTGCTTTGTCAAATGGCTTCAGAATTGCTGGGCTTGAAGGAACTGTTAAGAATCATCCCAGTGCAACCTTTGCATTTCAGGGATGACTTTTGAAGAGGTGGTGACTTGCCTGAAGAACAGTGAATTGAAGGTCTCTGAAGGGGAAAAAAAACCCCTACCATTTAATAGGCACTTGTTACAAAATAGGCTTATGTTATGGGGTTTAAATATGCTATAATAATGAAGTACCTCTGCATTACTTTGAGGTAGGTACTATGTAGGTATGTGTTCCTTCCTATATTTCTAGTATGCACCTGGCACCATACATAGTTATTACAATATTAGTGACTATATTTCCTATGGCATTCTTTACATCCCTATGAATATTTTGTGACTACCAATATGTACTTCCTAATCTCTTCACCTTTTTTACCCAGTCCCCTAAACTCCTTCCCTTCTGGCAACTGACAATCTGTTCTTTGTATCTATGAATTTGTTTCTATTTTTTTATTTAGTTCTGTTCATTAGATTCCACATATAACTGAAATCATATGGTATTTGTCTTTCTCTGACTGACTTGTTTAACTTGGCATAATGTCTCTATGTCTACCCATATCGTCGCAAATTATAAGAGTTCTTTCTTTTTTACTACCAAGTAATATTCCATTGTATATATTTGTATCAATGCTTTTTTATTCACTTGTCTATTGATAGGCACTGGGTTTGCTTCCATAGTTTGGCTATTGTAAATAATGCTGCAATGAACATAGGGGTGCATATATTCTTTTGAACTAGCATTGTGGGTTTCTTAGAATAAATCCCCAGAAGTAGAATTGCTAGGTCATAAGGCAGTTCCATATTTAATTTGTCGACATAGCTTCATACTATTTTCCACAGTGGTTGCACCAGTCTGCATTCCCACCAACAGTGCACAAGGGTTTTCTTTTCTCCACAGCCTCGTCAGCACTTGCTGTTTGTTGATTTATTGATGATGGCCATTCTGGTGGGCGTGAGGTGATATCCATTCTGGTCTTAATTTGCATTTCTCTGATGGCTAGTGAGGTTGAGCATGTTCCCACATGTCTATTGATCAATCTGTATGTCCTCTATGAATTTTTTAATTGAACTGTTTGAACTAACAAGCAAAACAGAGATATACTCATAGATAGAGAACAGATGACAATAGTGGGGTGGGGGTTAGGGGGTGGAGGGATTGAACAAAAAAAGAAAAAGGACTCATGAACATGGACAACAGTGTGGTGATTGCTGGGAGGAGGGGCTTATGAGGGGACTAAATGGTAATGGAAAAATAAAATAAAGTATATATTTAAAAAATAAATTGAATTGTTTGTTTTTTGGTGTTGAGTTGTATAAGTTTTTAAAATGTATTTTGGATATTAACTCCTTATCATATGGATTGCATCACCGGCAAATATCTTCTCTCATTTAGTCACCAGCTAGTAAATGGCAGCAGCAAGATCAGAATACAACTCTGTATAAAATTCAATGTTGCCTTTTTCTGTGTGATATCTCTTCTTAAATGGGCCCTAAAACACTATGCTGCAAAGACAGAGTCAATGCAGAATAGTAACAGAGCACAGAGCAGAAAGATGGAAGATCTGAGGACCAGCCCTGCTGTCTCACTGAATCACTATGTGATCTGGTGCATATTTCTACTTCTCTTTTAACTTTGGTTCTCCTGATCTATAAATAGGAGAGAATGTAGTAGGCATGAAGAGAATAGCAGTAACCTAATGAAGCTAGGTTTAGAAGTCTATTAATATTATAATTGCTGCTAGAAGTCTCAGGGCCTACTGAGTATAACTCAAGAAAGAAGCCAGTCTGCATCTGTTTTTCCAATCTCAACTTTTTTGATTCTAAAGGCTTCCCCTGAAAAAAAAACTACCCTGCAGAAAGGAGTAGCTGAATGCCTATCTCCTGAGTGACATAGAGAGGAACAAGCTCAAGGCTTATTTAAAGGTCATATATTCTATGGACATAACTTTCTCTGTGGTTCAAGCAGCCTGAAACCTCTGGTGCAATCACCCAAGAGTCTCTTCTTTGAAAAGCAATCCCAAGCATTTTTGATTCTTATTAAATTTCTCCTCCCAAGATACTGCTCTTAGACCTGTGGAACAGGCTAGACAATTCTAGGTACACAGTCTGTACCCTGCCAAAAGGCAAATCTTCTCTGAAAAGGATGCATAAAGCAGCAGAGTTCCTATGATTCTAAAAATGTGATAATTCTTCCACTTGTCCAACCCACCCAGAAAGACAGTGGCAGTTAACTCAGTATCATGGATAGGCCCTCAGCAAGGACCCTCAGGTAATGCTCTACAAGGTGGCTTCCTGGAAGTGGTTATAAAGCTATGATCATTCATGTTTCTTTTGACTTTATGATGAGCTCTAGTGAGAAGAGGCAGGAATCAAGCCAAGACTCCTTTTCTTGGCTTTAGGTACGTTCCATAATCTGCCCCAAGCTCCATAATATAAAAACATAAGGATAACTGGACTGGCAGTGAGAAAAGCAGGTGTCAAATCCAGCTCCAATTGGCCTCAGGCAAGTCTGAGCCTTCATTCCTTATCTAAAAAAATGAGGATAAAAATAATGGGATTGTCTACTTCACAGAGTTATACAAAACAAATGATACAGAATACATGTGAAAGTGATCTAGACAAGGGAAAATATTAGATATACTAAAAGAGTTATGAGTAATTCAGAGATCCCATTCAAAAACACATTTCTTGCAGGGGCAGTGCTCTAACCACAAGCAACGACTTTTCACAGGCAAGCTAAATTGGCATTCAAGAACAAGGCTACTGGCTTTGAGTTCAAGATGGCAGAGTAGGAAGATCCTGAGCTCACAACCTCTTACTGACACCAAAACTACAACAACATATAGAACAACTATCTCTGAGAATGACCTGTAGAATAGCAGAACAGATTTTCTACAACTACAGATATAAAGAAAAAGCCACATTGAAACAGGAGAGATAGGATGTTGAGGACTTCCGGCCAAGATGGAAGCATAGGAAGACACACTGTGCCTGCTTGCACAACCAAGATAGGGACAACAACAATATGGAAACAAAATAACAACCAGAACTGACAGAAAACTGAAGTGTATGGAAGTCGGACACCCAAGGATTTAAAAATAGACTCGTTCATCCAGACCAGTAGGAGGGGCAGAGTGGGGGCAAGGGACACGGAGTGGAGAGCTGAGCCACTGGGGTGGCACACAAGTCCACAGCAGGCAGATCCTGGGCACGCAGGTGGTGGCTGGTGGGCCTGGGCAGACCCAGCGAGGTGGCCATTGTGAAGCAAGACACTGCGCGTAACTCAGGGTCCCAGCACCGGAAAATAGAGCTTTGTGTCACTGAATGAAAAGGAAGGCCCCGCGGGGTGCACAGGCCCACCCACACCGGAATTGGTGCCAGAGGGGCCCAGTTAGCTTGCAGAAAGCAGCGGAAGGGTCTGAGGTCCTACAGAGTACAGAGCAAGTGCCATTGTTCCTTCTCGGACCCCGCCCCCACATACAGCATCACAACCCAGTGACTGGGGTGCCCCACCCTGGTGAACTCCTAAGGCCCCACCCCTCACTACAGGAGCTCAACAAGACCAAAAAAAAAAAAAAAAAGAAACAGCAAAGAGATGGCTCAAACAGAAGAATTGAAAGCCCCAGAACCCATCCTTTTAAGTTACCAAGAGATAGCTAACCTATCAGATGCACAGTTCAGAGCACTGGTGATCAGGATACTCACAGAATTGGTTGATTTTGGTGGCAAATTAGATGGACAAATGAAGGCAACAATAAG
>JAPYXV010000034.1:0-19981 GCA_028533065.1 Trachops cirrhosus
TCTGGTACATGATAGAATAATGTATCTTTTTATAAAACCTGAGCTATTAATTTGAAACCATCAGTTTGGACTATATCACATGGTATTAAGTAAAACAGCTTTTTCTCCATTAATGCTCACTTGGCACCAGCTGATGGGCCATAGCAGCAAAAACAAAAATTGAAGATTCCCATCAGTAACAAATGTTCATATTGTGGTTAATGTATTGCTATAAAGAAAAATGTGTTCTGACAGTGAATTAATTCTAGCCCCATATTCATTTTCTTTTTGTTGTTTTTTAATGATATATCTACATATAAACATGAATATGTATATATATTCTCATTCATGACTTAGTCATTCACATATTGATTAATTAGTCCTTATGAACTCGTTTTAACTAGTTCACATGGTCTCGATGTGTTAAACTTCTCTACAATAAACATGTAAGATATTTGGGAGAAATATTAGTAGTAATATAATGCTTCCCTAGATAGCACAGCATATTTAGCTTTGATATTGTCATGTCTAAATTTGTGACATTATAATAAATGTTCATTGAATATCTGGGAATTTTGTGAGACTTTAGTCAGGAGTGAGGTGACAGCTCTGGCTAGGTTCAGTCCCCAGTCCGGACACGTTCCTGGGGCGCGTGCTGTGCGGGGGAGCAACCTATCGCTGTTTCTCACACTGAACTCATCACATGTTTCTCTCTCTCTATATCCCCCATGAATAAACATATCCTTGAATGAGTATTTTTAAAAAAGAGTTAGGTGACATATTTGAATAAAGGATTGAAAGTATCAGGAAGGGCAGACTAAAACTCTTGGTTTTTGACTTTGATCTGTATTTCATGAAATGGTATAAAGGATCCCAAGAGAGCCGAATAGTTCATTCTTCTCCACTGATCCTGAGCAGAGGAATGAATGCTTCATCCGTCTCGATTGTCAATCCACTGATGTTGACAAGTAGTAAATCCACTGAACAAATTTAAAAATAAGAACAAGGAAATGGAAGTAGGAGGTTGGGGAGAAGTTTGCATGGAAAGGAAAGAGCACATAATGCTGTAGGTCTCATATTTTTCACTTTAATGTAGGTGAAAAAATGTTTATTAATTAGTCAAAAATATTGCTACTATTTTATTCTTCTCTACTGCATGAAGCTTAAAGATTTTCCCCTAAAACAATTTATTTATTAAAATGTAAACTGGCTCCTTCCTTTTTAATGAAAGACTTTTTTTTTTGATGAAACGGACAAAGTACTCCTGCTGTACAACCTCGATTCTTGAATGGCTTAAATTAAAGTAACATTGTCAACATATTCATCCATGTGTTTTACTAACATGGATGTCCAGAAATTCTTTCATTTTATTTAAAATGTATGGAGTACTAAATTTATTTAAAGACATTAACTGATAAAGTGTTATTTTATGTTACACAGAAAAATGAATACTTCTGTAGTAAATATTAGTAAAAATGATTATACTCAGTATAAATGAAGCATTAGATTTATAAGTACAATGGAAATATAATCAGTTGAGAATCCTGCAAAAAATAAATAAATAAATATACATGCACATTTTTCTGTGTATTACGTACATTTGAGATGCCTAGATGCTTTGTATTTGTGTTTAAGGAAGCATATTTTATATGGATGTGGTTAAAAATCTGTTATTGATGCTAAAATTTGCACTTTGGTTATCTTCATACTAGATTAGTGTCTCTGCATGTACATGTTACCATTCTTGAAATAATGTTAGCTATGTGTCATATTAAACCTGATAGATAAAATCTTAGTAATTCTAAGGCAAACAGAAACCAAAACTGCCTTTTAGGCTAGGCATAGGATAAATCATTTCCCAAAAGATATTTTAGATAGCAAAGAGTGCTGAGTAAAATCTCAACTCCTAGTGCCTAATTACCACAGCGGCAAAGCATGAACACTGTAATATCTTAGCTCTCTGCCACATGGGAAAAGGGGGAGAAAGAAATATTGCTTCATTCTAAAAATATTGATACCATGTATTTTGAAAAAAATAGTTTTAGAGTCTTAATGTTTAATTTTGATATGATTTTTAAGACATGTTTTATGTTTTTATAATTAGGTCTTCCAAACTGATACCAGAAATCATTTAAAACTTTATTGAAATATAATTGACATATAACATTATAGTAGTTTTAGGCTTACAATATGATGATTTAACATGCATATATACTGCAAAATGATCACACAGTAAGTCATCACGACACAGTTATATTTTCTCTTTATTTTTTATGTTCTCATCCTTATGACTTTCTTTTTAAAAAATGTTTATTGTCTATGCTATTACAGTGCCCCAGATTTCCCCTTTTGCCCCCCTCCCCACAGCTCTCTCTTCCCACAGTAAATCCCTGCACAGTTGTTCGTGTCCATGGTGATGCTATATGCTCTTTGTCTAATCCCTTCACCTTGTTTCAACCAGTCCCACCTTCCCCCTCCCCCATACCTCCTTATGATTTTATTCACACTTTATTGTTTCTAGCTTAATCCATTGTAATAATATAGTACATAGTAATATAACATAAAGAATATGCATCAACCAATTGTTTATGTTATCGGTAAGGCTGCCAGTCGGTGGTAAGCTATCAGTTAAGTTGTCGGGGAATCAAAGGTCATCTGCATATATTTGACTGTGCAGTTACCCTAAACCCCATGTTGTTCAAGGATCAAGTGCACTTTTCAACTTTTAAAAAAAAATGTTATTGTATTTCTCCATTACCATTTAGTAGTCCCTTTATACCTTCTTCCCCTGCCCCAGCAATCACCACACTGTTGTCCATGTGCATATTTAGGGGGTGTAGGGATAGAGCAAAAATATTTTTTTCTTAGGATGGCAACTTTAAAGACTTACTCTCTTAGCAAGTTACAAACATGAAATACATTATTCTTAACTATAGTCAGCATGTTCTACATTATCTCCCCATGACTCATTTATCTTATAATTTGAAATCTGTACCTTTTGACCCTTCCCATCCATTTTACCCACCCCCAAGCCTGTGCTCTAACAACCACCAATCTTTTGTAAGGTTTTTTGGTTGTTGTTACCACTGTTGCTGTTGTTGTTTACAGATTCCACATAAAGTAAAACCACATGGAATTTGTCCTCAAGATCCATCCATGTTATTGCAAACAGCAAAATTGTCTTCTTTTTATGGATGAATCATATTTCACTGTGTATATATATCTTATTTTCTTAATTGATTCATGCATTCATGGAGACTTAGGTTGCTTCCATGTCTTGGCTATTGTAAATAATGCTGCAGTGAACATGGGCTGCATATATCTCTTTAAGTTAGTGTTTTTTGTTACTTTTGAATGAATACCCAAAAGTAAGATTGTTGAATCAGTAAGATTGTAGTTTTATTTTTAGTTTATTGAGGAAACTCCACAATGTTCTCTATAGTGACTGCAGCAACTTACATTCTCACCAACAATGCACAAGGACTCCCTTTTCTCCACCTCCTTGCCAAATTACATTATTTCTTCTCTTTCAGTGGTGGGCAGTCTAGCAAGTGTGAGGTGATATCTCATTGTGGTTTTGATTTGTATTTCCCTGCTGATTAGTGATGCTGAGCATTTTTTCATGTACATGTTGACACCTGTAGGTTTCATTTGCAAAAATGCCTGTTCAGATCCTCTGCTCATTTTTTAAACCCAGTTGTTTTATTTATTTTTGCTATTGAAATGTATTAGTTTCTCATATATTTTGAATGTTGACCCCTTATCAGATATATGATTTACAAATATTTGTGTGCTGTTCTGTAGGTTTCCCTTTCATTTTGTGGATGGAGTCTTTTATTATGTAGAAGCTTTACAGTTTGATGGAGTTGCACTTGTTTATCTTTGCTTTTGTTGTCATTGCCTTTGTTGTTGGATCCAAAACACCAACTGCCAAGACAGTGTCAAGGAACTTACCACCTATATCTTTTATTAGGGTTTTATGGTTACATGTCTTACATTCAAATTTTTAGTCCAGTATAATTTCTCCAACACACTTTATTGTAGAGATTATAATTTCCTACTGTATATTCTTGATTCTTTTGTTTAAATTAACTGACTATGTGTGTGTGGGTTTATTTACAGTTTTCTATTCTGTTCCATTGATCAATATGTTGTTTTTATGTCAATACAATACCGTTTAGATTACTATAGTTTGGGAGTATACATTGAAATCAAGAAGCATGTTACCTCCATCTTTGTTCTTCTTTCTCAAGATTACTTTGGTATTTGGGGTATTTGTGGTTTCACACAAATATTAAGATTGTTTGTTCTATTTCCATGAAAAATGTCATTGTAATTTGGATCGGTATTGCATCAAGTCTATAGATTACTTTGTGTAATATGGACATTTAAAAATGTTAATTCTTCCATTCCATGAACACTGAATATCTTTCCCTTTATTTGTGTCTCTTACAATTTCTTTTATAAATGTCTTATAATTTTCATTGTACAGGCCTTTCACCATTTTGGTCAAATTAACTTCTAGGGTTTTTTTATTCAATTTTAAGTGGAATGGCTTTCTTAAGTTATCTTTCTAGTAGTTCCTTATTAGTATATAGAAATGCAACAGATTTTTAATATTGATTTTGTATCCTGCAACTTTTTGTTATTGAGATGATGATTTTATTCTTTGTTCGGTTAATGTGGTATATGTATCACACTGATTGATTTGTGGTTTTTGAACTATGCTTGCATCCCTGAAATGCCACTTGATCATGGTGTATGGTGATTTTAATGTATTGTTGAATTCAGTGTGCTAATATCTTATTATTATATTTTGAATATATGTTTATTAGGGTTACTAGACTATAATTTTCTTTTCTTATGTTGTGTTTGGTTTTGTTATTAGTGTGATGAGTTTGGCAGTTTTTCCCCCCCTCTTTTATTTTTTGAAGATTTTGAGAGGGATTATTATTAATTTTTTAAATATTTTTTAGATTTCACCAGAAAAAAAATCTGGTTCTCTTGGGATGTTATTCATTATCAATTTAATCTCTACTAGTCATCAGTCTAGTCGTATTTTCAGTTTCTTCCTCATTTAGTCAGGTAGTTTTTATATTTCTAGGAATTTATCCATTTCCTTTAGGTTGTCCAACTTATTGGTGTATAATTGTCCATAGTAGTCTCTTATGATTCTTTGTAATTCTGTAGTATCAGATGCAGTATTTCCTCTTTCATTGTTATTTTGTTTGAGCTTTTTCTTTTTCCTTGGAAAGACTACATAAAAGTTTGTCAATTTTATATTTAAAAAAGAGCTCTTAGTTTTATTGATCCTTTCTGTTGTCTTTTTAAATTTTATTTCATTTATTTCCACTCTGATCTTTGTTCTGTGCTTCCTTCTACTAACTTTGGGCTTTATTTGCTTTTCTTTCTCTATTTCCTTGAGGTGTAATGTCAGGTTGTTTAGTTGAGATTTTTCTTGTTTCTTGATGTAAGCATGTATTGCTATAAAGTCTCCTCTTAGAACTGATTTTGCTGCATCATTGAGTACTGATATGTTGTGTTTCCATTTTTCTCAAGATTTAAAAAAAATTTCCCTTTTGATGTCCTCATTCACCCTTTAGTTGTTCAGTATCATGTTCTTTAATCTCCACATATTTGTAAAAATTAATTTCTAGGTTTGTATCATTTGGTCAAAAAAGATGCTTGATATGATTTGTCTTAAATTTATTAAGACTTGTTTGTGGACTAACATATGATCTACCCTGCCTAATGTTTCACATGCACTTGAGTAGAATGGGTATTTTTTGCTTTTGGAGAGAATGTTCTGCATTTAGTCTAATGTGTTGTTTATAGCCAAAGTTACATCATGATTTTGTTCAGATAATATCTTCACTGATGAAAAATGGGACATCAATGTTCTGTACTATAATTGCATTGTATCAATCCCTTCCTTTAGATCTGTTAATATTTGCTTTATATTTTTAGGTGTTTTTATAAAAATCATTTTAAGATGAAATAAATATCTAAGAGGTGAGGATGTAACTGAAGATAATAAATGGAGCATAGCCAGTGAAAGTACCCCTCTCAATATTCAACTAAAATATTGATACCTAACACATCTCAAAACAAAATTGATAACAATAAATTATTAACAACTAGAAAATCTAATAAAACTGTCATGTAAATCAGTTTTTGAAACATTTTGGTAAATAGCAAAGATAGCTAATGTGGGATTCAAAATATGTAAATGATACATTCACATTCTTCCACTTGAAAAAGAGCAATTTTGTATACCTCATTAAAAGAGAAGATATTTGGACTTGTCTCTAATGTCCACTTACTGTAACAAGAGCTCATGATTTGAATTAGCCATAATAAACCAGTGGATTTTTTTCCCTAACAACTATGGTTCTTCTCTTTGGATCCATATCAGAATCACTTTTTAGACTATTAAAAATACATAATATAGGATGTTAACCCAGATCCACTGATCAGAATTGAAGTCTGTAGTCCTGTGATCTTTTATTTCATTAAATGTTGAATTTTATGCCCACCCAGGGTAAATTATAGATGCTCTATTAAATGAGTGCTAGTTTTTTATTTGCCATATTTTATCCTTTGTATTTTTAGATAATATAGTACTTACCATGCAATAAATTATAGTAAGAAAAAGAGGGATGGAATTGTTTTGGGCCCCTGGTGTAACACATCATGAAATCCTGAAAATAAATGATAGAAGGATGAATTAAAAGAACTTGATGGAACTTGGTATCCACCCTTGGGGACAATGAATGTTTTTGTGTATTTTCAGAGGACAGTTGACACTTGAACAACGTGAGTTTGAACTGCATAACTTGTAAGTAGACCCACATAGTTCAAACCAATGCTGGTGAAGGAAAACTGCATTTTCAATTTGTGGTCGTCATTCTGTGTACGTGGAAAGTTAGTTTGTTATTTTTGGATTTGCAACTGTGCTATTCGGTGGCCCTCACCCCCATGTTGTTCATGGATCAACTGTACTCTTTAATTAACAGAAATAATTTTGTATTCTCACATTAAGTTTATAAAACTAACGATATTAGAAAATTAAAAAACAACAGCCTACCCTGGCTGGCGTGGCTCCGTGGATTGGGTGCCAGCCTGTGAAGCAAGGGCTCGCTGGTTTGGTTCCCAGTCAGGGCACACACCTGGGCTATGGGCCAGGTCCCCAGCAGGGGTGCCCAAGAGGCAATCACACACTGATATTTCTTTCCTTCCCTTCCTGCTTCTCTCCCTTTCTCTCTTAAAAATAACTTAATAATATTTTTAAATTTTTTTTAAATTGCCTAAGTAAACCATGAGTCAGAAATTAAATTAAATATTGTAACAACAACCTGTTTATACTTTTAGGCCTTCACTGCCTAAATTATTTTGTCTATATTCTGATTTAAATTTGTGCTATTAAACTGAATAATCCTCCATCTTGATTGCATATTAGAACCACTAGGGAATATAAAGTAGTCTATGTCTGAGTCTGATACCAATGAACTATGTCAGAATCAAATGCTGGGGCCAGAGTATCAGGCAGTTCTATGCAGCTAGGTCTGAGAATCATTATTCTAAAGCCCCCATCTAGAAAATGCTTGACAAGCTAATTTATTTCATTTATGAAAAATACAACTTTGAGACAATGATTTAGAAACCTGTTGTGTGTTTAAATGTGTTGAGGAGTTAAAAATGTGAGACAAAACATCAAACATACAAAATAGAAAAATAGGCTACGATGTTAAAAATATAATTTTCTCAAAATTGTATATACTTTTATTATTAAATAAAAAGTGAAAGGGCTAAGTAGCTCAGTATATAAAGTAATAATGAAGCAAACCTGGAGAAATTAAAAAATAGAAATTATTATAGTAGGTGAAAAGAAATCAGATGAATAAGAACAGTACTGTTTATTTTGAGAAATAATAAGCAAGGATCTTGTTACATTAATGAGAATGACAGAAACAGAGAAGAAGTAAAAGAAAATATGAATTTTCTGTCTAAATAATTACTTAGGAAATCCCAAGTAAAAGAAAAATACCAGAATTGTCAAAATATTAAAATCCTTGACTTTTGGTTGTATGGTGCTATATCTGGTTATCTTAGTATTTTGTCTTTTTTAATGTTCTCTGCACTGAACATGTACTACCTCTGTAATTATACACACACACACGTATATTCTTCAATTATTTATAATGACTCTCTCTGATAAGTGGTTTCAGAATTGACTACTATTGTGGTTTCTCTTTGTCTAGCTTCTTAAATTTTTATTTAAAAATTACTGTGTAATCCAAATGTTAAACTGTAAAAAAATGATAGTGGACATTCCATTAAGGTTATACATAACACAAGGAAAAGAAACAAGTTCTGAAAACGCTTCCACAAAATATCATTGTTGTTTAGGTCGATTTATTGCCTGCTCCTGAGATCACCTCATCACAGCAGCCAGGGAGCCTGTTTTCAACGTCAGCAGCACGGGTTTGCATTGTGAGGTTTCAGGCACTGACAGTAAAACGTAAATTACAGCTTCTGTTGCTCAGCACTGCAACTCTTTTATATGTGATTTATACCTGTGAAAAGAGCACAATGCAATAATTGTGTTGCTGATGTATTTAATTTACAGGTTGGGTGGACTAGAGAAATGTGTTTCAAAGTGTTCAGTCTTGTTAACCGTAAAGTACAAGCTGGAGGATTCTTTTCAGCAGGTGAAGCAAACAGATGTTGTAGCTTTGATTTAACAAGTAAGGAAATGATTTTTATTACTTTCCTGGCAGCTTGCATTACTTGCTTCTCTCTCTCTCTCTTTCTCTCTCTCTCTCTCTCTCTCTCTCCCCCCCTCTGTCTCTCTCTCTCTCATCTATCTATCTAAGCAAAACTCCATTCAGGATACTTTTTAGTTAAAGATATGACTGTGAATAAATAAAATGATTATTATACAAACGGACCATTTTACTTTTTCACTGCATAACACCAAATCTTCATTGCTATGCATCCTCTTTAGAAGCCATCTGATGACACTTTTATTCACATGGCGATGTCAGGCTACTTCATCAGTAAGTAGCTCATAAACTATGAATTAAATACACTTTCAGTGTTCAATTAAACACGACTTTGGGGGAGAGTAGTTCTGCTGAGAGCAAGAGGTAGTCATTCATGCTAAACTTGACCAGTAATAGTCAATAATCCTTAAAAACTTGTTCTTGACCAGTTCTCTCGTATGGAGACTACAGGAGTGGCATACAAGTGGCCATCACCAAACACTTTCCAAAGTAAATAGAAGTGCTTTATGTATGTGATTGAAATAAGACAAAATGTTCTAAACATAAAGACTCATTATAATGTGTCTAATTATTTGCCGTGGTTTCAATTTTTCACTCAAATTAATACTATGTAAACAGAGGATTTATTGTATATTAATTCTTTCCATGTTACTTAGAGGAGGTTATAAACAAGATTATATATTAAGGTTTTAAGTCCATGAATCCATGATTCTTTTGTAAGTCTGCTTTTTAGAAATATTTAATTTCATATTCTAGCTACCATGGGAATGAGTAATCATTTCCTTCAACCCTTGACAGGTTAAATAGTATATGACACTATTATATTTGACTGGTCCATCTTTCTATTTTATGCATTTTATCTTTCATTCACTCATTACTGAGTAACCACTGTGTTCCAAGTACTTTTATGGGCTCTGAGGATTCAACAATAAACAAAATAGATGCACAAACCTGCTATAATGCTGCTAGCAGAGAGAGAGAGAGAGACAGAGGTGGGTAGAGAGGGAGAGAGAGAGAGAGAGAGAGAGAGAAAGAGAGAGAATATATTACCGTGAAAAGGTAAGAGTTCATGGAACGTAAGTCACAAATACAGGCATGAGCCCTAAACGTTGGTCTGTGCATAGAGGGCCATGAGTGTAGATAATCAGGGAGAAGGACATGCAGTGGAAGCTTGTCAAAAATGTCTTCAAAGTATTACACTTTTTTTGTTGTTAAGTAAGAATTGGGATCATTACCTGAGATTAAAAATTAATTGCCATTAAAGTGGGCTTAAAAAGAAAGCACTATGTATCAAAGAGTTGTCTGAGAGAACTAATGGTTTAGGAAATACAGTTTGGTTTGGCAGCAGCACTAAGTAATAGGACAAAAGCCCCTGTCTCAGGCCCCCTTTCCCAAACCCAGCTGGACCCCATAAAGCATGACTGACCCGAATTGCTTAATGAGCCTTTATCCTCAGGAGTAGAAAATTACCGCAGGTGCCCTGAAGGTGCAGAGGTTCTGGGGAACTTAGGAAACAGGACCGACCAGACCACAAGACCACCGGACCCTGCACCCAAAGACGACAGCGAAACCAGGCGCCGCCCAACAGAAACATCCTGCTCTACAGCGGCCCCATCACCCGATAAAAGCCAGAAGCCCTAACCTCTCAGGGCTGGTGCATTTCTCCGCACCTAGCCCTTTCCCTCCCTTGGGAAAGTAAAAATAAAAACTTTTGCTCTCTGCACTTTCTTCTCTTTGTGAATTCTTTCACGGTCCACATCACTGACCACCCTAACATTTTGGTGGCCCGTGCAGGGATATTCTCAATTTCTTTCTCTCTTCTGGCCTCCCGAGACTTGAGACTAGGGGAGTAGTGGGCAGCAGAAGCTCACCCTGGGCTAATGCCCTAACCCTGTCTCTGTGAAGTTTGGAGAAAGGACCCAAATTCTTCTCCATCTCTCCAGTCTTTGTGGACAGCCTCCTCCTCACCCACCTTCATGGTCAACGATGGGTAAGTCTCTGAATCTTGGGATGAATACATCCTATCTAAAGTGATAGCTTATCCCCTTATCTCATTGTCATAAACCCTGGTACTGGGTCTATCATTTTCCCAAGATTTCAACTGTCTAACCTGCTGGTTCAGTCTGCTCCCAGAGCTCAGGACCCCTGACTCTACACAGACCTTCAGACCAGTCTTTTCTCGGGGCCCAAGGACTCCTGGTTCCCAGGAAGATCCTCATATTCCATCTGCCCTCAAGCTCAAAGATGCTCAGCTCTGGCCTCAGACCTGGAGGTCATTTGAGTTGGGGATACTCTTCTCAAGCCTTCCCCTAGCATTTGTTCTTGTCCCTTAGATATCCTTCCCTTTTCTTTGCCATAGTTCTCACCACAGACCATATTCAATTGACGCACCCAAGAAGTCTCCATTGGGATGTCAACTTAAGAACCTGAAGGCTCTGGGATGTACGAACCTCAAGCCTAAGCTCTTGATGTTCTATTGCAACAAGGTCTGGCATCAAACTGGGTGATCAGGAAGTCTGGCCCATGAACAGACCTCTTAACTATAAGACTATATTCCAACTCGACCTTTACTGTAACCATCGCAACCCCTACTTAGTTCTTGAGAAGAGACAAGATTTTAACCTTTGGAGTGGAATCCCAGGCCTTTTTCTCCTAACTAAACCTCTTTGTTCAAATTTGCCTTACTCTACCACCCCTTCCCCCACTCATGTCTATTTTGCTACAGAGTAATTGCTGTATTTGTTTTCCAACTGAGCCACACTCTAATCCCCTAAGGCCATGTTCTTTTAATAAATATCACCCAACAGGGGTGATGCTATTCCTTACCTGCCTCGCCCAAGTCTTGCATGCAACTCCCTTCTGAAACTAGGCTAGGCTCTCTGTGCCCAAGTTAAGTAAAAGCAAGGGTACCAAGAGGTAGAAAATCTTACCCCCTTTCCAGACTGCAAAACACTCTATACTTTCCTGGAGACCTGGTAGCTGCTAAATCCTGGTAACTGCTGGGCCTGCCTCTCAATGCAGATTAAGAAAGCAGCATTTTAAACTCAAGCTGCTTTTCAGCCCTTCACCTGACTGTAACACCCACTCCAGCTCTTCTCCCTACTTCTCCTCCTCAGCCCTCTCCTCCTTCCCCCACTTCAGGTTGGGTTTCTCCTGGTCATTCCTGTTCTAGCCAGGCATCCCTCTCAGGAAGCCCCTAAGCCTGTGACCCAGTTTCCTCCCTTGAGGTTGTGGGATTGAAGGTGGGGGGCATTATTTCACTCCAGGCTCCCTCTTCAAAGTCAGACCTATCCCAAATTGAGGTCCAACTTGCCAGTTTATTTTTTCAGACAAATTTTGGAGAGATAATTTTTATCAAAAGGGGAAATCCTTAGCTATATCTGAATAAATCAATTTAATTTAAGTCTCCCTGATTTTGGCTTTAGAATGGGTTTGGAGTTGTAGATAAATGTCTTATGCTTTGTTGGAGGTATATTTCTTGAAGGAGAACATGTGTTTGCAAGTAGAGGAACCTATGTTTCTAAAGGTCATGAAATGAGTTTATAAAAGTCAGTCTAGAGAGGGTCAATTGCTTACTTTTTATCATTATAAATTGAGGTTTCCAAGAGTTAAAAGTTTAAATTAAGTAGAAAAGAAATTGTATGATTTTAATAATAGAGGGCATAAAGCATGAAGAAGTAATTTTTAAGGACAAGGATTGAAAGTCAGTTATTCTAAAGATGGTTATTTCTGAAAAGATAAGAAAATTTATGAAAGTTGCAAAAAGGTTTATGAGAGCTTATAGAAGTCTTAAATTTCTAAGAAAAGAACCTCACTCAGGCCCCAGTACCCCTTCTTCCACCTAATTTCTCTCTGGTGATATTTTTGACTCTGGTGGGACCTGGAGTTGTTTTCATTACGATAGCTCTATTACTATACTGGTCCTCTACCTTGGTCACCAAAGAACCAAAGCAGCTCCTCCCAGGCTCCTCCCTGCTGCTCGGTTCCTTGGATTGAAGCCAACACTTTCTTCATTTCCACTGCTCATTCACAGTACTTGAAGCTTTCATTGAGAGTCTCAACAGGTCTTTTTGCTTGGTATTTAGGACCTTCCATCCCCTTTCCTAGTCTTCTTTAAAGCTGTCAACAGCAAATGAGAACAAAATGTGTGCTTTCTCTACAAAAATTAGTAATTGAAATTATGTGTATGGTCTACATGTGTTCAGTCTTCAGGTACATGCTTTGTATGTAGATGTTTGTCCATGTATTACATGTGGCATGTTTTCTGCCTCTGGGTGACATAACATAGGAATATTTTATTGGTCTAAAGAAATTAAATACTGATATAAATTAAGCAGGATACTGTGGTTTGGACAAAGTATTTGATATCAAAACTGGTTTCAAATTTGATTAATGTTATGTTATTATCAAATATATACATATATGTGTTTTACAACAAGGTTAGATCATAATCTTTTAGTTAAGCTTGTTTGATAACCCTCCCAAAGTTTAAATTTTAAAAAGCCTTTTAACCAAGAAATGACTTTGGGTTTTCCCAATGGGCCCTGGAATGCCTCAAGGATTTATTCTCTCTCTTCATAAAAAGAAAGTTTTTGAACTAATTAGGCTTATTTAATATGCTTGAAATCACGTGGGAAGCTTTGCAAAACAGAATAATAATAACTATCTTCTATTGTATTGATATGCATATATTTTTATCAAAATAGATGTTCTAGAAATTTCAACCCACCCTAGGCAAAACTTGCAAAAAATTTAAAGCCAAGTTCAAACAGAAAACTCTCAGTGGTAACAGGTGTTCTGTCAGTGACACCGGGCAAGTCAAGAGTGATGGTTCCCTGTGGAGGCATCAAGCAGTGGTACTCTGAGCATTTGCAACCCAAACATTGGGAATTTATGAATTGTTTCCAATGCTCAATACACACTTCCAGTAAGTTATGTACAGTGTTTTAAAACCTTGCATAGTGTTTGATATATATATGCATGTACGTATGTATATATGTATACATGTGTATATATATACACACGTGTATATAGAGAGAGAGAAAAAGAGAAGAGAGATTGTATGTTAAATCTAAAAATATGGACTTTATATTATTATTTTATGTCATTTCATATTAATTATTACTAACCAAGAAATAGTTATTTGGAAATGTTATATCTTACAAAGAAGCAAAGTTCTTTATCAACTGCATTATAATCAAATCTATAAACATGTCATTTTAAATTTTGTCATTTCTACATAATTATTGTTTTACTCTAACATATTTGCAAATGTATCTTTGGAAACGTTCATGGAAAGAACTCTGGCTTACTTTAAATTACAGGTATCTATGCAGGTCATATCTTTGAAGTAAATGAAGATTTTGGAACTCTAAAGAATAACTGGATTCATGGAAATACAAGCAAATAATCAAGGCAAGCAAAAATTGATTCAAAATATTGCTAATCTTAAATCTTTTTGTTTTCCAGATATAAGGAAACGTTTTTCTCTAGAACAATTTGTAAATTAAACCCTTGTAAGCAGTATTGAAGCATTTATATTTATCTTGCTACCTAATACCTCCAGAATTCAACAACTCATAATGAGTATTATTTTCATAGCAATATGTTTGTTTGCATAAACCCAATAAGAGCATATTCTGTTTGCAATAACATCAGTTTCTAAGTCTTCATCTGGAATATCATGATTGAAAGAGTTGTGCATGAACTCTGGATGTCACCAGAAAGAAGTAAAGAATTAAAATAGACTTTTGAAGCCAAAAGGAGCCATTTGGAGAAATGGCCTGGTGCCTTGCTTGATCATGTGGCTCATAGCAGTCTGTCCAGGTAAGGAACAAAGATGGTGCCTGAAAGATGGCAAGGAATGAACCTCAAAACATTTTGGACCTCAAGAGCTTGAGGAATCCACCCAAATGTGTAGGTATTGTAGGCAAAACTAGATGGCAACTGTGTGGCTTGGCTTCTTTCCCGTAACAGGCTGACTAAAGCTCAATCTGAAGATTCCTTGTAAAATTCCAGGAAAACAGATTTGAAAAAGCCTATGTGATCAATTACAATCCCTGCCATGTTCATGCAAATAATCAGGCCAAATTGAAACTGAAGTTAATGCAGTCTCTTTGATAAAATGAGTGTGATTTTAGGGATAAAAATTGTGTTTCAATGGAAATGACAATGTCTAATTGACACCTACAAATTGAATTAAATCTTAATTTTCTAGTGGTCTTCCAAGGTAATGTTTCATTTTTTCTTTCATTCTTTTAATACCTGGCATCAGCTAAACATTACTAATGATCCCAGTCTATACAATGTATACGTGAAAATCCCCTAGCTGGGTCCCATACATACTCCTGTCCAAGGAAAGGATGACATACAATAAAATTGTTGGCATTTTAAACAATAAATGTTTGAGTTTTAGGACAGTTTGTTATGCAGCAGTATATAACTTCAACAAATGGAAACAATATATCTACAATGAAATAAGCAATTATACACAGAATAAGTCAGCTCTTATTATCCTGTATGAATGGAGAAGTGAACTACAAAAGATTTTATATTATTTTACTGGTTTAGACTGGTAGTGATGCTAGACTTTGAGGGACTTTGTGTCTATATATAGACTTTGTGTCTATATATATATAGACACACACACATATTTAATGATTTGGTTTGATTGCTAATCATCCATGTAATGTATGTATGGTTGTAATTTTGCTTAGCTACGCTGCTTAGTATCTAGTGCTCTATAAATATAAGAATCTTGGAACTCATCCTGTTTAGCATGTTTTTAGAATATTAGAATGATCACTCAATAAATATTAGTGACTTAGCAAAACATTTTATGAGATACAATTGAAATCTGAAACTAAATCCCTTGCTGAGCAGATCTGACCTTAAAAGGGACATAGAAATTCAAAATATCAGGTTTGTACTCTAATTGTCCTCCATACCCCGCACAGCATGGATAATGAAAGATGATTACGCAGTCACTGGCAACAGCTGGGAGGTGCTTTCTGGAAAAGATTTTTGTTCTCCTTTTATTTTAAAACAGCTTTTATTTTCAGATATCTTGTGTAGAGCAGATGGTCCCAAAAGTTAAATTTGACCATGAATACTGCATTAGCTGTCATGTAAATAGGGAAAGAATATTTTGAACAAGAACTTCCTTTTTTAATGTTTCGTTCATTTTAGCATTATATCATGTATACATATTTTTGCTATCTAGCAAATATGCTTTATTTCTGTTTTATAACTCAATATCACATCATTTTATATCTGACCCATTCAAACAAGTATGCATTTCAAGAGTCATTATTATGCATTAGGGTATTACAACTATACCACTACCATAGGAAAAAAGAATGAGTTTCCCATACTGTTTTCCAATTACAGATGTTCTGTTCCTGGCTCGCCAAGAAAAGAACTTTTCTGTGAGGCACACACAGAGTTGAAATATTCTCCAGTTAATGAAAAATAGATCTCAGTATGGCAGTGAGTTGTGGAGAGACAAACACTCTTAAATGTGACTACAACCAAAAAATATATCTAATACCCTTTTTTTTCCATTAAGACCTTAAAATTTATACCTGCCAACTCTTTACAAGCAAGATAATGCTCTGTGTCCACTCATTGACCTCATTTTCTCAGAGAAAGAGAATATGTATAAAGAAAAAAATGTGGATCACAGGAAAAAAATGAGGAATGAGTGTAAAATATTTAGAAAATTTCAAAAGAAATCAAATGGATAAAACTATAGAAAATCACATAGTGCCTCTAACAATTCACACCCTTATTTTTCCCTAGATGATGAGGATATGACTGTCTGTGTTTCTCTGTTGTCATCTTTACTTTCACACATTGCTCCTACCACAGTCTGCTCTTGTCATTTCTGTGAAGTAGTGCCATCTATAAGTAACATCTCAGAATTTTAAGCAAGACTCCTGGCTGCCAAGCTCTACAACTTCCTATTGGAGTCCTTTGGCAAGTTATGTAGCCTCTGTCAGTCACAGCTTTGCATCTTTTAAACAGGAAGAATAATAGTATCTTCATCATAGAAAGCATGGATTACAAAGATTACAAAGGTTGATACATGCAAAAAAGTTAGAACTAACTATAGTAAGTACTCTAACAATATTAACCATTATTTTCATTCATTAATCATAGCAATAAAGAGATCTACTGCTGCTGTTTCTGTATTTGTCTCGTCTAATTGCATGCAGTGTTACTCAACACTTTCAGCACTAGAAAGATACTAAATTCAGAAAAGAAATTACTCTTCCAGGTAATACCTCTACATAATGCAATATTTGTCACCTTCCCATGTAAACACTTCTCTATCTATGGCTAACGCTGAATTGGTTAATAGTTAAAATTTTCAGTGCAGAGCCAAGATGGCAATGTGGAAAGAAGACAGCACATCAATACACACCCATACATAAAGTACTTATTCCTGAAAAAACTGAGAGCTAGTTGAACATCCTCTGCACAATAAATGAGAGAGAGAGAGAGAAAGAAACCCCATACAGGTAGGTTAGAAGTGATGGAGATGTGGTAACCACGGGAGCCCTACCCCTGAGAAAACACTGATAAGGAGAGACGGCAGTTGTTGGCCCATGCACACACTCATCTGCCCTGGGACATAGTGAAAAAAACAGTGATTTACAAGGCACCTAGATGGCATGTAAAAGGAAAGAGACTTACTAACCCCAAGAAACATGCCAAATGGGTGGGAAACTTAAGGGACTCGCTGGTATTAGAAATGCCTGTGATCATCATTGTTTCCCCTCCACCTTCATAGAATGGGTGGGAAATGAAACCTTTTCCACTAAGATGAGGAATAAGACAAGGATGACTGCTTTCACCACTCTTAATTAGCATGCAAGGTCTGTCCAGAAAGTATCCAGCCACATAATGTGCAAAATAGAGACATTTACTGAAGAAGATACAAAATACAAGAAACTATATATCGACAATGATGCCTCAGTCCTCTTTAAAGTAGATACCTTGTGTCCTCATACAGTTCTCCCATTAACCATGAGCTGCCTGGCTGTATTTTCCTGAATCTCATCAATGGTCTGAACTCTCCTTTTTCAAAGGTGACTTAGTTTTAGGAAAAGCCAGAAGTCACAGGACACCAAACCTGGGGTGTAAGGAGGCTGAGTCACTTGGATGATTTGATGTTTTGTCAAAAATCTCTTTGTGCAGTATGATACATGAGCAGGTGTGTTGTCATTATGAAGCTGCCAGTCACCAGTTGCCCATAGCTGCAGGCTTCTGAATCATTGAATAGTTTCCATGGAGGAAAGTTTAAGCTTAATGCAAAATTTGATGCAGATTCATTGCTCTACATGCTCAGTCATTTTGAATGCAATAGCCACAAAGTACACATGTTCACTCAACGTCGTCTACCACCCCTAGTGACTAGTACAGGGAAGTCTCATTATCCGTGCATGTGCATTCCAGTCCACCCTCCTTGGCTATCAAGTTACATGGATGTTGCACAAGCCATTATCTTAATGTTAACAATGGTTGGATTTTTCTAGATAGATCTCATTGCAATCACACATACACACAACAGGGACAAAAAGTATTCAAATTGGAAAGAATAACACTGTCCACATTTGCAGATGACATAATACTAAAGTATATCAATAGCCTTAATAACTCAGCAAAAAACTATGAGAACGAATAATTTTTTCAGTAAATTTTCAGGATACAAAATTAATGTCCAGAAATATATTGTGGTTCTTCTTGTTTTTAATTTTAATTGTTGTTCAAGTACAGTTTTCTGTCTTTTACTCCCATCCCAGACCACACCCCCAGCCCTCCCCATCTCCCTCCCATTTCCACCCCCCCACTTGTTATTGTCCATGTGTTTTTTACCATTGTTCCTGCAAACCCTTCACCCTTTTCCCATATTAATTCCCTCCCCTCTTCACTCTGGTCACTGTTAGCCTGTTATCAATATCAGTGTCTTTGGTTACATTTTGCTTGCTTGTTTGTTGTGTTGATTAGGTTCCTTTTAAAGGTGAGATCATATGGTATTTGTCTTTCGCAGCCTGACTTATTTCACTTAGCATAATGCTCTCCAGCTCCATCCATGCTGTTGCAAAGGGTAGGAGCTCCTTCTTTCTTTCTGCTGCATAGAGTTCCACTGTGTAAATGTACCACAGTTTTTTGATCCATTCATTTACTGATGGGCACCTATGCTTCCAGCACTTGGCTATTGTAAATTGGGCTGCTATGAACATTGGGGTGCATAGGTTCTTTTGGATTGGTGTTTCAGGGGTTTTAGGATATAATCCTAGCAGGGAAAATGCTGGGCCAAAAGGCAGGTCCATTTTTAGTTTTCTGAGGAAGTTCCATACTGTTTTCCATAGTGGTTGTACCAGTCTGCAATCCCACCAACAGTGTACTAGGGTTCCCTTTTCTCCACAACCTCTTCAACACTTGTTGTTTGTTGCTTTGTTTATGATGGCCATTCTGACTGGTGTGAAGTGGTATCTCACTGTGGTTTTAATTTGCATCTCTCTGATCACTAATGATACTGAGCATCTTTTCATGTGTCTCTGGATCTTCTGTATGTCCTCCTTGGAGAAGTGTCTGTTTAAGTTCTTTGCCCATTTTTTAATTGGGTTGCGTGTCTTCTTAGAGTGGAGTTGTATGAGTTTCTATATATTTTGGAGATCAAACCCTTGTCTGAAGAATCATTGGCAAATATGTTTTTCCATATGGTTGGTTCTTTTTTTATTTTAATACTATTTTCTTTAGCTGTGCAGAAGCTTTTTATTTTGATGAGATCCCATTTGTTTATTCTTTCCTTTATGTCCCTGGCTCTAGGGGACATATCAGTAAAAATGTTTCTGTGTGCAATATCTGAGATTTTCCTGCTTATGTTCTCCTCTAGGACTTTAATGGTGTCACGGTTTATATTTAAGTCTCTTATCCATCTTGAATTTATTTTTGTGTATGGTGTAAGTTGGTGTTCGAGTTTCATTTTTAGCATGTAGCTGTCCAGTTCTCCCAACACCATTAGTTGAAGAGGATATTTTTACTCCATTTTATGTTGCTGACCCCTTTGTTGAATATTAATTAGCCATTGAGACTTGGGTTTATTTCTGGGCTCTCTATTCTGTTCCATTGATCTATGTGCTTGTTTTTATTCCAGTACCAGGCTGTTTTGATTACTGTGGCCTTGTAATACAGTTTGGCATCAGGTA
>JAPYXV010003400.1:0-12293 GCA_028533065.1 Trachops cirrhosus
GGTTCTCAAAGGCTTATCCCCAGAAACTGAGGGTGAAAGTTGGGGTGTGTGTGTGTGGTTTTTTGGGATGTGGAACCAAAGCTTTATCGATTTGTTTTCTAGTGGCAGATTTCACATATACAGAAAAGAAAAAAGTAAAAAAAAAAAACATGTAAAATTTACATATATAGAAGAATGTAACAATCCCTTATACCCACCATTCAGCTCCAAAAATTACCATCTTATAAACAATCTTATTTCATTATTTTCTGAAATATTTTAAAGCAAATTCCAGGCATCATTTCACTAAAAAATACTTGTATTTGAATCTTTAATAGATAATGACTTCTTTTCTTTTTCTTTTCTTTCCTTTGTTTTTAACAGAACCTCCAAGTGATTATCTCACTTAACAAAATTAATGATAATCCTTAATTTAATCTATGTTTTAATTTCCTCAGTTTTCTCAAAATTGCCTTTTTGCAATTAGTTCTCAAGTCATGATCTAAACAAAGTCTACCACTACATTTGGCTGATATGCCTCAACTTTTTTATAACCTATAACAGTTTCCTCCTCTTCTTTTTTTCATGTCATTTATTTATTTTAAAGCCTGGGTCAACCCAATTCTGAAACGTGTTGGTCATCTTCAAAAAAATTGCTTCTCTCTGTTGGACCAAACAACATATTCTTATAGGTTCCTGCCCCTGTGTCCACCGCAGCCAGCTGCTCCCTCAGCTCCCTTCCAAAGAAAGTGGAGCTGGGCCTGGCGGGCCTCCTACCGCCCCGCCCCCCCACCATTTCCTGACTCCCTTTGGTTCCTGTATTGCTCCTGGAACGGGGACCTCCCTCCCCCTCCCACTCCCAGGCAGCCAGGAATGGGATCCTCCCATGAGCCTTTGTGTTATCCAGGTTTCAGAGAGCGTCAAAGACTGAATGCGCAGCTCCGGGTCTAGAGGCCAGCTTGCTGCTACTGGGGCAGGACTGTCCAGTTCCCTCTTTGGAGATGCCCCCAGAGGCCCCCACACTTCCCAAGGGAGCCAAAGAGCACGTTCTGTTTCCAACACGGCGCAGCCAGACCAGCTTTGCCATCTATTACTCCTCCCTATTTCTATGACATGACTGACACAGGGAACTTGGACTTCTGTCCCTGCGCTGGCCCGCTGGCCCACTGTGCCAGCTCTTTGTCTTTCGGCTCCCTGACACTCAGCCTCTTCATCCATAAAATGGAACTGATCATCCTCGCCCAACCTTCCACACAGGGCAGGTCTTGGAGACAAACAAAGATGAGGGAGGTGAAGACTGTAAAAAGTACAACACGTAGGTCACTAATAGTTTATTTCTCTCTGTGTCTGAGGAGAAGATGAGGATTTCTCCTGAGGGAAGAGGAATCAGCCTACCACCTTGTTCTGGCCTCTTACCTATGCCAGGGGTCCCCCCCACATACTCCCCTCCCAGGCTAAGGAGAGACCTGTGCTTGGGGGTGCCCAGAGAGAGAAGCTGTGACCTCCTGGCATGGAGAAGAATACCAAGATGCCCTCTCTTCTTTCCCAGAAACTGCCAAGGAGCCAGGATTTTTGTCTCATCCCTGAACCCCTTCCCCACCCCCTTCCCCTTCCCCTCTTTCCAGAGCTCCCAGCTGTGGTGCATCAACCACCCCAAAGCCCCAACTTGTCTCCAAGAGGGTCTCCAGGAAGCACTGGCTGGGCCCTGGGTACAGAAACGGAAGGGGGTCCATCCTGGCAGCAATACATCGGCTCTGCCCTTCCAACCGGACCCCACTGCCACCAGGTCGTTGCCCTCCGGGACCCAGCGAGAAGGGGTCTCCGTGAGTCAGTGCAGAAGGCAGTGCAGACACCACTGACGTCCTCACATTTTTCATTTCCCAACTATACCTAGCTCCTAAAAAGCCTGCCAGTGTAATAAATCCTTCCCTGCAGAACATGGTTTGAATTAATTATTGGGTTATTCAAGGTGACTCATGTATGAAATGCGATGTGCCTTCATAAACTGAACTGCACGAAATCCATCCTGTGATCCTCTCCAGGGACTTGCACAAAACTTTTCTTTATCCTTCGAAGGTCTTGGGGTAAAATATGCATGACCCTAGCTTATAGAGAGCTCTATAAGGTATGGAGAGATTGAGTCTTGTTTTCTTAACTGCTGATGTCTTTCTTAGGAATGTGGTGTTTTATACGCACACACATTTATATATTTTAGTCACTTGTTTTGCAGTATCTGCAAAGGACATGCAAAGCTATCTAGTAGCAGAACAGAAATTTATGCTGAATTCTCCTTCAGTCGATCTGGTAGCTATCCCTCCTTGTTCTACTGGGGTCTCCAAAATTCGGTCTTACCTGAAGACCCCACATCTACACAACAGGCTCCTTCCCAGAATGAGTACAGGATCTATTAGCCCTGCAGGGCTGGTCCACGGCATTAAGGAGTCTGCATGTTTAAAAACCTTTTTGAGATAGTGGGGCTGGGGACCTGAAGCTGCTTGGTCAAAGAGAACCTGGAGATACAGTGGGGGGTGCAGGTTGGGTACTCTGGGCAGTGACACCTTTTTGCCAAGCTCCTTCCCCAGACCAAGGCAGTTCAGGGTGGGGGGATGGGAGGGGGGAGAGTGGCAGCGGGGATCCAAAGTCAACTTTGAACCCCCCCATCCAGGGTTTAACCAGACAAGGGGTGGGAAACAGCACTGTGCCTAGGTTCTGTCCCAAGGAGAGTGTGGTTATTTTAGAGGAAGAAAGGAGACTTAAGAAAGAACAGCAGAAGGCTTGTTTTGTCCTTGTCTTTTGTTTGGCCCCTGACTTGGGTGTGAAAGATTCTAGCAAGAGGCCAGTTTCCAGCTAAGACAGGCCTTCTTCACCTTTTTTTCTGCCTGGTTTTCTTTTCCCTTTGGACTCCTTTAATTTCCTACCTTGATTCGGATGCCAAAATACATTTGCTCATTTTTTGGTAAAAGGGTAGCTATATTTCAAATGCCCCGCAGCTCCCTCCGGACCCCATGATTCCACCCTGGCTGGTCCACAAAGTCCCCCAGGTCCTACTGAAGTAGCAGGTACAGTCTGTCTCCACTCGAGTGTCGGCCTGGGATTTTTTTTTCCACTCATGGCCAGACCAAGAAGGCTGCAAACTGAAACAAAATTAAATCCTCTCTCCCTTTTCTGGCCTACTCGAATTTTCAGTTTCGGGAGGAAAAAGATTTTTTGAGCAGTGACACCTTCAGAGGATGTGGGGATTTAATAAATACATACGGTGGCAGGTCACCCTCCCCACGGAGACAAAAGTATTTACTTCGTAAGGCTTCTGAGTCAGTTCCCACAAGCACCGCCTGCCGAAAGGCAGGCTGACAGGAGCACAGCCCGCAGCTGCGTCCTCACACAGATGCCCTGACCTAGCACTTGGACGAGCCGATTAACCCGTGACTCGTTAACCCCTTCACCAGATCTGAGGGACTGAGTCCAGAGGAACCGTGCCCCCCAACCCCAGAGAAACTAATGCAATCCCTGACGGACATAGAGGTGGGAGCACATGCAGAGAAAAGAAGAGGGATGGAAATCAGAGTTAAAGAAATCAGGGAGTTCAGTGCACCGGTGCCCACAGAACAAAAGTGAAGTCCTGGCCAGCTGGACAGGAGGGCAGCAGGGGCTGGAATCGTCCAGAGCCCGTGTTGACACAGATGCACGTCGCTCGGTCAGCACCTGCCCAGGTTGGCTTTTCTGAGATGCCAAAATAACCAGCCAGCTCAGCCAATTTCAGGAGAAATCAGCCAGAGCCGCTGTTTGGCTTTTCTTTCACCAAACAATAGTTGATTGGCTTGAATCTACACTTTACCTGAGTTGTCAGCTCCTGGGGATTTGGTCAGGTCCCCTTTGCTCTTACCTGGGAGTAGACTCCCCTGTCCCCCATCCCCATCACGGGGTGAGGGGGGCCCCTCTCACCTCTACTGACAGAATACTGGAAAGCATTCTGGTTTGTTGTTTACAAACAAAACAATTTAGAGGGATCCTGAAGTTTTAGCAATTCTAATCTTATCTCTTTGATCAGGTTATAAGTCAGAAGTAGAACCAGAGAGAGACCCACCCACAATTTTTGAGTCCCGAAAAGCCAATGCGTTTTTGTTTTAATTTTTTTATTAATCTTATTCTTGGTCATCTCCTCTTGCTTGGTATGACAGAGCCAGAGCCGCAACCACATTGACACAAAGAAAGCTGGAGATTTGGGGCAAATACTCAGATTCCAAGCCCCCTGCCCCCCATTTTAGCCACACAACTCAAGTGGAACGGAACTGGGGGAGGGGTGACAGAGGAATACGATTCCACGGGCCCTGCTGGGCAGACAAGGATGTTTCCATTTTAACAGTTTCTTTGGAGGGAGCTGACAAATGGGTAGCAGAATCCCCAGGAAAGGAGAGAAGGAAAGGGAGGGAATTGCTGGTTTGAGGATAAATCCAGTCCGTTATAACTCCTATGTTGTTTGAGTCACTTCGGCCCCTGAGAGGCTGCTGTGGGAGGAGGTACCAGCAACCTGGGAGGTTGGCTTGCAGCCCTCAAGTCAGAGACCTCCTCCCCAGGGCTCTTTGCGGGGCGCCTGGAAGGTGGGGTCTCCCTGGCCTCCAGCACTCCTTCTCCTAACCCTGATCTTCCGAACCCAACTTGAGCCGCCCTTACGGTGTTTCCTCCCCACACAATGCATCCTCCAAACTTGCCAAGGATCCTTCTGACCGAGAAACCACCTACCCAATCTCCTTTTTAACCCAATTCCAGCATATCTGTTTAATCTTTCTGTGCCTCAGTTTCCCTGTATTTTTAGCCAGGGAGACTCAGAAAATACTGAGAGGCTGGTGGAGGCAGGAAAGGAAAGACTGGGGCAAAGCCGTGGGGAGGGGTCTTAACCCCTGCTCCTCGTTTCCCTTGCATGAGTGGGAGCCTGCTGCTGGTTGCTCCAGGGACACCCACATCAAGCGCTCAGAGTCACCCTAACCGAAATGGGTGGGAGCTGGGGGCCCACAGAAAGCAGATGACTGCTTTTGCCCCACGTTTTCTGTCGGGTTGGGGTTGGGGTCGGAGGCACAGCCCAGTGCAGGGAGGTGAGAACTTCAGGTCTGCCGGATACCTCACCAAGCCCTGGGCTAACCAGCACTGTGGGCCGACCGAGAATAGCGACGGGGTGAGATTGCCCGAGCAGGCCCCAGCAGTCGGGGTGGGTCGGGGAACCAGGGGCCCCTGGGTCCGTGCCCACGATTCTCACTTTGGCAGAGGGGCGCAGAGGGAGGCATTTCCCTCTGAGAGCATTGATTCCCATCGCGGATGCAGTGCGTGCTACTTCTTCCGGTCCGGGCTCCATCCCAGATGTCCCGAGGTTCCTCCGGAGGCACCACCTCCAGGGCACCCCCAGCTAGTGTCTGCGACTCCTTGCCAAAGCGGCGGCGGAAGCAGTATCTCCCATGGGCTCCGCCGACCCGGTGAAACCGTCCAAGATCCAGCGAGCCGAGCTGACCTGGAGGACAGCTCGGGAAACCCTGCAACGGTACATACATTTCAACTGGAAAATGGATGGAGAGTGACTTAATTTTTGGTCTGAATGGTGCAAATAATTTCCCTTCTCCCTCTTCAGTGGATCTCAGTTGTACAGACCTGGTCTGGGAGCTAA
Organism: Trachops cirrhosus; assembly: GCA_028533065.1. NCBI lineage: Eukaryota > Metazoa > Chordata > Mammalia > Chiroptera > Phyllostomidae > Trachops > Trachops cirrhosus. The sequence goes on from JAPYXV010003400.1 coordinate 5,633, forward strand.
AAGAGTTAATTCTATTTTCCCCCTGGAACAAGTCTTTTTAACCAGACTATCGACTTCCTTCTGATCGAACTTCAGAAGGCGAATTTAAACTTCGCAAATTTGCTTTAGAAAAAAATACTTTCTATTTATTTTTTTAAAAAACAAATTAAGTCAACAGTCCGATTTTCATTACTTCTGATTGTCTGGGGGAAGTCTCCCTTTAGTTGTTCTAAAGATGGTGAAGATCAGACCTGAATACGCAGAAACACAGTTTTCATTTTCTCTGTTTACAAAAATTTTTCATAATAAGCTTTCATTGCCCATATAACTAAAACAACACTTTTAGGATAATCATTTCCAGATTTTAATCTTTTTAAAAAATACAAAAAGTATGCTAAAGGAAAAATTCAAAAGTTGCAAGGGGACATACGTTGGAAAGTATGTGCTTCCTCCTGCCACTTACCCCTGCTCTCCCAACAACACCCCTGAGCCCAGGGTCTGCATCCCTGCAAACATCACCTTTAACCCCATGGCAGCGCACGGCACACAGAGCTTTGTGTTCTGGCTTTTTTTTTTTTAAAGCACATATCGATGGTTTTATATTATTACTAATGCCTTTTTTTTTAGCAACTACTTTATCGTATTGCTGTGCCATAATTTATATAACCAGGCAATCACTGGTAGATAGTTAGATTGCTTCCCAATTTCTCTCCCTTTTTATCTGTTATTGCACGTAGTATATACACTGCTCCGTGCGTATATGCAAGTACATCCGTATGGCATAGTCTTGGAAACGGTCCATATCGAAAGCCTTGTGCATTTTTAACATTCTTTGAGGGTGAACCTATTCTCATGGTGTTGACAGCAATTGTAAGTCCCTTTTCAGAGAACTGTCTGTTTATGTCCTTCCATTTTTCTATCGGTTCTTGTAGATCTAGTTTCTCATTAACTTTTTTCCATGTTTTATAAAACCTGAGATTGTGGCTTTGTTTGGTCAATAGGATTGCCCATGTAAGGGCGGGGGTAGCATCTAAACATCTGTGTGTTTTGAAGTTAGTTCCCCGCAGTTCTTCCTGTGCAGAGCGGAGGGGATGGAGTGCGGCGTTTGGCCGATCGCCTTTTTGGAGGAACTCCATCTTTATCGGAATATTGGAGAGATTTGTTTTTTCTTAATCATTTCCTCATGTTCTCTGACTCTCCTCTGGACTAGAAGACACAGGAAACCCTCACGTCGGACTGGGATGGAAAAGGGCTTCCGCGCTGCAGAACTGAGAGCTCCGGCCCCGCGGCCCGCGCCCCGCAGCGCCTTTGCTCTAAGGCTCAGGCCCCGGGGAAGCCCACCGCAGTCAGCAGGCCCTCACCCAAGAGCCTGAGCTTATGAAACACTAGCATCTTGGGGTGGGGTTTCGATCAGGCCCCTCCAGCCACCCGGCAGACGAGTTTTTGGAGATCCCGAACTTTCACCGCGGCACAGACTGACGTCTCTCCCCTCGGCCTCCAGTTCCAGGGCAACTGGTAGAAAGCCGCCGGCGCCCCCGGCGGCTGCCAGGACCTAGGGATGGGCACGCGCTGATGTGTCCTCAGAGAACAAGGGTACACAGGAGGACAGCGAGAGAGGGTCGGTGGGGCTGGAGTTGCGGGAAAAGGGAGGCGAACGAGGAGGAGCCCAGGGCGTCGGAGTCCGAGGGATCCGGAGTGGCCGCAGAAGCCGCCTCTCCTCCCCAGAGGCGCCCTTTCAGGGCTGGGTCCCCAGGCTGGTGAGCCGTCCCCGGCCCCAGGCCTGCCGCCCAAAACTCCAATGTGAGCGGTGCTCTGCGGTCCCAGCCTTGTTCACAAACGCCGCGCCTTTCAACAGCACCAAAGTTTCCGCTGGCGCACAAAAGGAGCCATCGCCAGCGCTTTTAAGAATTCTTTGGAAGACAGAATGGATTGCGTCCATTTAAGTGTACCTGAGATACCATCCAAGAAACTGGGCAGAAACGTAGGCAGACCTTTACAGGGAAGGTCAAGAAGGAATTCTCGCCCTGCCCGGTTCCAATATTAGGATCTGGGAGCATCCAAGAGAGAAGACGCTGCTAGCATTTACTGAGTGTTTACCTTGTGCTAGGAACTTGCTCGCAATTTGAAAGGGGACACCAATCTCATCGAATGCCTCAGGGTAGTGCTTAAGGTTTGCAAAATGAGGCATATTTCTCCAAGGTTTTGTTATTTTTATCTCCTCAGAACTGTTGAAAGTCAGGTCTGGATTTGGTTAATCAAATTTTAAAGATATTTTTTTTAAAAAAATTACTCAGATAACGACTCCTTTTTTGCCAAAAGCCCTCTCTCCCAGGAGAGGCCCAAGAGGCTGCCTTACCTGACTTCTGATCAAACGATATTTAACATTTTGGTCCCACCCATTATTGTGTTATTTCAGGGGAGAAAACGTTCCAACTTATCTAAAAAATTGCTTGAACTAGCCCTGGCTGGTGTGGCTCAGTGGATTGAGCACTGGCCTGTGAACCAAAGGGTCACCAGTTCGGTTCCCAGTCAGAACACATGCCTGGGGTTGTGAGCCAGGTCCCCAGTGGGGGCCACGTGACAGGCAACCGCACATTGATGTTTCTCTCCCTCTATCTCTCCCTCCCTTCCTCTCTCTAAATATAAATAAATAAAATCTTTTTAAAAAATGCTTGAATTAACGTAAACCACACACTTGAGCTTAAGACCTCAGCTCCAGAAAGGCAGGGGTCCCTACCCATCCCCCCCACCGGGAACATTCTGCTGTCCTCTGGGGATGTCACTTCCCACACCCCCACCCTGTCACTTTAGTCGGAGCCCACCTTCCAAGGGCTTTCCTAGGAACCTCCTCTTTCTTGGAAGAAAGGGTGGGGAGGAAGCCCTGGGGAAGGATCTGAGGGCAGAACCGGTGTCTGCACGCAGGTGTCAGTGGGGGCGCCTGGAGCGAGCAGCTGCAGCCAGACCGGTCAGCTTTCTAACGATGGTGGCTCTGTCCACGCTGGACAGATGGTCTGCGAACCCGGGGCCATGACCCACTCGGGCTTTGTCCACCCTCCACGACACCAAGGGAAAACCACGATCATCCTGGTCTCTCCCAGCTGCCGGGTGTTTGAGGGTAGACACTGTCTCCCGTCAGCCTGATCCCTTTTTTTTTTGCATGAGCAAATTTTTAAAAAGCAGCAGGAAATGAGAAACTGAGAACACCATTCGGTTGTGCAGCTCCAGTGGACACCCCTCTCCCTCCCCATTCAGCATTCAGCTGAGAAGAATTCCGAGCTTCAATTCCTGAAATCGTTGTTGACATTCTTTGGCTTCCCCTTTCTCTCTCAATTGTTGACTGTTTCCTGTAGCTCTTCTAAGGCAGAGACTGCGTGGGCAAGGTGAGTTGTGGCGGGTCGAGGATGAGAGAACACTGCGTTCGACCAACCCAGTGTCACAGAGAGTGGGCCCCCCATCTGGAAGCATGAGGGTGGGGGAGGGGATGTGTGGCAAAAAGCCTAACACGAGGTGCTCCAGAGTACATCACTTGGGAGAAGTACAGACACACACCGGGCGACCCCTCAGCCCCGGGGTCGGGGTCGGGGAAAGGACAGGGAGAGAAGTCGAGAAAGGCAAAGAAGTTAACAATGTTTAGCTGTCTGGGGGCTTATCGGTGTGTCTGGGTCAGGCGGGGCCAGGAGACTTGCCGGGGCAGACGCGCTGAGGTGGGGCTCCGCAGGTCGGGAGGGGCGGCCGGGGGCCAGCGTGCCCCACAGACAGCCTGAGACTGCCTGTGGACTGGGCTTCCGGACTGGACGGACTGGAGACTGGCAGTGCCTTTTGGGAGCCTCCAGGAGAAGGAAGGGGGTAACTGTTGAAATATTAACTCCTTCTGGGCTCAGTAGGGGGGATTCAGTGGGTGGAGGGCGTGGAGTAAAAGAGGGGGGAGGCTGCTACCCCTTCTCCTAATGGCATCCTGGGAGTCACTTCCAAAGCCTTTGAACACCCAACCCCTAGTCACCGGGAAGTTAGAAATTCTTGGTTTACTCTGCCTCCTGGCTCCTCTTCTGAAAAGAGTGAAAAGAAATTGCTTCCCCAGGTAGGGGGGTGAAGGGTGATGAACAGAAATCGCTAGCTATTTGGCAAGGGATGATGCTTCAGGTAGGTCAGAAAAGTCTTAAAGTAAATTGGGGGTGAAGTGAAGTGAATTATGGGGTCCCCTCTTCACAGCCTTCACCCTCAATCTGACAGCTATTGAGTCGAGCGGAGAGCCATTGGTAGGGAGGAAGGCTGGGGAGTTGTGGACGCAGTTATTGGCGGAGGAGGTGGGCTTCAGTCATGTTTCCAAGCCTCGATCTCCCCACCCATGGCCAAGCTTGGGGTTGCTTCGTGGGGGCCAGGTTGGGGGCCAGGCCTGGGTGCCGCCCTACGGTGAATCAGCTCCTGACCCCAGAGGCATCCCAGCCTCACTCCCAGAGTAAACACCCGCTGCCCTTTGGAAACTGGTGGGACGAGAAAGGCGAGGAAGGGGGTGCGGGAGAGACAGAGGGAGGGAAAGGAGGAGGCCGAGCCCAGGGGAGGCTCGGAAACCCCCTTCCCCTCTCCTGCCAGGAATCCAGTGGCGGCCATGCGGCAGGCACGCTCAAGCATCCCATGGAGTGTCGTTTCTCTCCGGCTGGAAAAAGAATCAGGTCGATCCCTGGAAATGCGACTTTGGAAATGGTTCCAGGCTTGGGGGTGGGGAGAGGGGAAAGAGCCGGGAGGTACCAGCCTGATTCTTATTCCCTCAGAATGACCTGGAGGCCACCCCTCTGAAGGGAGGACTGGGCCCCTGTGAAGGGTTAAGGGCACATGCCGGGGACAAGAGTGCAAACCCTCGCTCCTCAGGGAGGGGCTTGGTCACTAAACTTCAATAACATGGTGACTGAGGTTATCCATTTAAATGCTGAAGATGGTGCGGAGGGATCCTGCTTGGTCTCCCAATTCACAGCCATCCTTGCACCATGAGCCAGGTAGAGAGAAGCGGTGAGTTCACGCAGGTCCAGCGGAGACCCAGATCCCAACTGCCCACCAGCTCCAGGCCCCAGCGAAGTGCCTTCACCTCCCTGAGCATGTAAAAGAGGGACGATCCCAACAGTTACAGAGGTGATGCTGGAATCAAATCCCATCGCCCAGCACTTAGTGACAGAAAAATGTCTCCCCCAGCCTCAGCCTCCTCTCAGATCTTGCCAAGGCCCCCACTGCCTATGTCCCCAGAAACCCTTGGCCACTTGGCCTCTGCCCGGTCACAGCTACTTGAATAGAGTGACTGAGAAGTGAATCATAGGAAAAATCACACCCAACTCCACTCTTGTCCACAGCCCCCTGAGTGGGTGGAAGGAGGGAAGGAAGGAAGGAAGGAAGGAAGGAAGGAAGGAAGGAAGGAAGGAAGGAAGGAAGGAAGGAAAAGGAGAGAGAACTCAGTTCCCTTTCCTCTGTGGTCCAGGTAGCCCCTGCCCCATGAGATCCAGTGGCTCTGAGAAGAGGTAGACTCTAGTTCATCGCAGCTACTGTGGGCAGAGACACTTGCTACAGCCTGCATTTTCAGTATCCAATTTGCTTAGAAAATGAAAATATTTTGGGTGAGCAGCTTGGCTGAAGACCTTCCTTGGAGCTGGTCCCAGGACTAGTTAAGACACGAACATCCCTGAGCTTCAGTTTTTCACTCTGTAAAATGGGGGTAACGGTTCTTCCCACCCTGGCTTCCTCCGGAGTCCCGGTGGAAGCAGCCACAGACGGAGGTGACCACACTGGGCAGCGCAGCTCTGTTCCCTGCGCGGCCTTACACTGCCCTCCACACTGAAAATGAATTCGGAGCGCATAGTCCAAACGCGAGCAACCGTGGCCTCCGTAAATGGGGATGCCGGCCTCTCATCCTCATCAGCGGTTTGGGGGATGATGAAGCTCTCAAAGTGCTTTGCCCCTGTGCCGGGCACATAATACGCGCTAAATAAACAGCAGGGACTCGTATTCTTAAGTCGATCCTGGAGGAAGCCAACTGCGCGCCCCCTGGGGAACCAAATTTGCCTCTGCGGCTTTGAGACATTTGAGCGGGAGGCGCTGGGGCGAAGTGTGGACGGTGTAAGGAAAACAAACCCCTAATAACTGGCCCCAGCAGCTCTCCTGGGCGCTCGGGTGCAGCTCCCTCAATCTCTGTCCTGCTCTTCTTTCGTCCCCAGCAGATCCTCCTCCGACCCCGCTGGGGCGAAGGCCCGGCTTGTTCGCGGGATTCATCTGGCCCCGTGGCCGCGGAGCGGGGGTCACCCGTCCTTGCTCCAGAGAGGGATGCGCTCGGGCTTGACAGCGAGTGCGAGGTTCGAGGTGCGGTGTCGGGGGAGCACGCAGCGAGGAACGGTCGACCCGGGATTTTTCTCCGCTCAGAGCCTGGAGTCAGCCCTACTCCTCCTGTCGCTTGGAACAGCAGTGCGGGCCTGGGGGTGGGGAGCGAGGTTTCTTCTCCGTGCGTCCTAACTCCCATTCCCCGCACATTCGCGCGCCTTTCCCCTGCACACCTTCTCCAAAAGAAGCCCCAAACCAGCCCTGCAGGAGCCTCGCTCTTTCCTGGGCACCCCCAGCGCTACCCTGTCCCCTAAATCCTCTCTCCAGAAACCAGGAAATGGAGGACGTGCTCCAGTCACGCCTCCCCTTTCCCAGGCCCCTTTGG
>JAPYXV010003401.1:0-12293 GCA_028533065.1 Trachops cirrhosus
GGTCCCGAGGGGCGCTCACTTCTCCTACCTGCGGGGCCTGGGCCTCACAGGTCCCGGGGAGTGCCTGGGCTTTTCCGGGTTCACGGGTGCGCAGTCTCTGGGTCCCGAGGGGCGCCCACTTCTCCTACCTGCGGGGCCTGGGCCGCACCGGTCCCGCGGAGTGCCTGCGCCTTTTCCTTTTTCAATGCTGTGGTTTCCGAGACTTTCACCAAACCACGCTCTCTCTTCGGGTTTTTCAATGTCCGCTACAATTTGCGATCTCCTATTTTCATTTATGGCATGATAATGTTGGCTCTTTGCTCTGTATCTACCTAAAATGACTCAGATTTTTTTCCCCTGGTTGTGGGAGAGTAGAATCTGCTGCATCCTACCACGCCGCCATCTTCTCCTCCCCCGACAATGTTTTCTATGAAATTCTGAAACTTCCAGTTGGAAAAAATGTCCTCTTGGTTGTGTTTTTGCAAATTTCTAATTTAACTGGAGAGTGACATGGGTTTGAAATCTGGGTTCTCCAGCAAACTGAAATGAAAGGGCTAATTGCAAAATGAGCAAAGTAGCAATGAAAAAAGTGTCTTCACTCTCCTAGACAACGGGCTTTCCTGAGTGGCACTGGGCCTATGCCATGTGGATAGGCATAGTTCAGTCTCAAGAGCTGATCCTGTCACCTCATTTCAGAGAGATTCAGTGCAGACATGGTCCTGCATGGATCCCGAGCGCGTCCCCAGACCCCGTGCTCCTCCTCCGTCTGCCCTGGAGCCTCCAGGTTATCAAGCGGTTCTTCCGAAGGGACGCGCGGCAGGCTGCAGAGGAAGTGTGTTCAAGTCTCTTTTTTTAAAAAAAATATTGAACTTACTGAGGTGACATTGGTTAATAAAATTATATGTTTCAAGTGTACAACTATACAATACATTACCTGCACATTGCATTCTGGTTCACCACTCAAAGTCAAGTCTCCTTACATAGCCAATTATCTCCCCTTTATCCTCTTCTATCTGCCTCCACACCCCTTTCCCTCTGGCAATCACCATACTATTGTCTGTGTCTATGAATTTTATTTATTTATTTTTGTTTATTCCATTACCTTTTTCACCCAACCCCCCAACCCCCCTCCCCTCTGACAGCATTCAGTGTGGTCTCTGTATCTGTGAGTCCATTTCTATTTTGTTTGTTTGTTTATTTCTTCCATTAGACTCCATATATAATTGAGATCATATGGTATTTGTCTATGTCTGACTGGCTTGTTTCACTTAGCATAATACTCTCCAGATTCATCCATCCTGTCCCATATGGTAAGATTTCCTTCTTTTTTATGGCTATGTAATATTCCATTGTGTCAATGCACCACCACCTTTTTATTCATGTCTAGTTTCTGCTCTGATTCTACCTTTGGTATGTGATATTAGGACCCTAATCTGATGCCACATGGAGCAACAATAGTGGTCAGTCTTGCCTCTTACCTTGGCCTAATTTATATTATATTCTTCCTTTCTTAACTTTAGCAATCCTTAATTACTCAAGAAATACAAACACTCAGTAAATGTTTGTTACTTTTATTTTTCCAATAAAAGAGTAATTGCTGATGAGAAAAATTAAAGATGCAGAAATGGAGTACTGTGGAGTGAGGCAGGATTCTCCCATACTACTTTCCTGTGCTTTATTCTCCATCTCTTGCCTTCATCCTTCTGTTTCCTTTCAGAAAATCTTTTAGAAGACTATTAAACCACAACTCGTGGATATATAAGCATCACATTAACAAAATTTTCTTTCTTTTAAAAAAAAATAAAAAGATTTTATTTATTTATTTTTAGAGAGAGGGAAAGGGAGGGAGAAAAGAAGGGAGAGAAACATCAATATGTGGTTGTCTCTCATACGCCCCTCATCAAGGACCTGGCCTGCAACAAAAGCAGGTGACCTGACTTGGAATTGAACCAGCTACCCTTTGGTTCACAGGTCAGTGCTCAATCCACTGTGCCAAACCAGCCAGGGCAAACATCATATTAACACATTTTTCTATAGGATATTCTCTTAGACAACACTTGGATATTTCCAAATTATCTAATTTGCAATATGTGAGCTTTGTTTATTCTGCATTTGCAAGTGTGGAAAGCCCAATATCTTCATATAAGATGCATGTGGTTTTTCCTCTTTTCTCCTTTTTTTAAATAGACCATTTTTAGACCAGTTTTCAGTTCACAGAAAAATTGAACCAAAGGTACAGAGATTTTCCTTATACTCTTTGACCTTACACATGTGTAGTGTCTCCCATCACAGTGTTCTATATTTTTATGATTGATGAACCTGAATTGACATAGCATTATCTTGCAATGTCAATAGTTTATGTTAAAGTTTATTTTTGGTGCTGTACATCCTATGGGTTTAGATAAATTTTTAATTACATGTATTTGTACAGAATGTTTCATTGTCCTGAAATTCCTCTGAGCTACACCTATTCATTTCTTTCTCTTTTTAACACCTGGTAACCTCTGATGTTTTTATTGGCTCCAAACTTTTACATTTTCCAGAATATCATATAGTTGGAATCATGTAGTATATAGCCTTTTCATATTGGCTGCTTTCATTTAGTACTAGCATTTAAGTTTCTTCCAAGTTCTTTCCTGACTTGGTACCTCATTTCTTTTTAGGGCTGATAGTATTTCATTGTCTAGATGTATCACAGTTTATTTATTCACTCACCTACTGAAGGACACTTTAGTTTCTGTCTGTCTGGCAATTACAAATAAAACCACTATAAATGTGTGTGCAGATATTTATGTGGGTATGTTTTCAGCTCATTTGGAAAAATAAAAGGAGAATAATTATATGGTTAAAGCATGTCTAGTTTTATTTTAAAAGTGCCAAACAGTCTTTCAAAGTGGCTGTACCATTTTGTATGCTCTCCAGCAATGAATGAGAGTTGCTGTTGCTCCACATTCTCACCATCATTTGCTGTTATCAGTGTTTGGATTTTGACAATTCTAATAGGTGTATAATAGTATTATATATTTTTTTAAATTTTTAAGTTATTAATTATTTCTTCCATAATGATAGATGATATGAAACAAATTTACATATGTCTGTTTGCTATCAGTATATCTTATTAGGCAAGATGTCTGTTATGGCCATTAATTTTTAAAATCAGGTTGGTTGTTTATTTCTTGTTGAGTTTTAAGAGTTCTTTGTATATTTTGGATAACAGTCCTTTATTAGATGTGTCTTTTGCAAATATTTTCTCCTCTGTATCCTGTCTTCTCATGCTATTTATAGTGTCTTTTACAGAGCAGAAACTTTAATTTTAATGAAGTTTATCAATTATTTTTTTCATGGATCATGCCTTTGATGTTTCATCAAAAAATCATTGCCAAGCCCAAGGTTATTGATTTTGCATTATGTTATCTTCTAGGAATTCTATAGTTTCACATTTATGTCTGTGATTTATTTGAGCTAATTTTTGTGATGAGGACAAGGTCTGTGTCTAGATTTATTTATTTATTTTTGCATGTGAATGTTCACTGTTCCAGCAACATTTGTTAAAAGACTGTCTTTTCTTCATTATACTGCCTTTTGCTCCTTTGTTAAAGATCAGTTGACATGAGTCAACTGATATATTTACGTATATTCATGTATATTCACTGATATATTCACGTATATTTACGTGAGCCTATTTCTGGGCATTTTGTTGTGTTCCATTGACCTGTTTTACTATTTTTTTCAACAATACCATACTGTCTTCACTGCTGTGACTTTATGGTAAATCTGAAAATCACATGGTTTCACTCCTCTAACTTTTTTCTTTTTATTCAGTAGCCCGTTGACAATTTTAAGTCTTCTGCTTCCCAATATAAACTTTAGAATCATGTTGTTAATATTCACCAAAGAGCTTGTTGAGATTTGACAGGTATTTCATTTAATCTATAGATCCAATTGGGAAGAATTAACATCTTAATTATATTGAGTCTCCCAATCCATGAACATCGGCTCTTTCTCCATTTATTTAGATCTTCTTTGATTTTTTTCATCGAATTTTGTAGCCATTCTAAGATGGATTTGGATTTTTTTTAGATTTCTTAATATTTCATTTTAGGGAGTTCTGAGGTAAATGGTATTATTTTTGTTTTCAAATTCTACTTGTTAATTGTCAGTACAGAAGAAAACAATTGACTCTTGTGTATTAACTTTGTATCCTTCAAACTTTGCTTTAATTGTTTATTAGGTCAAGAATTTTTAAAATAATTCTTTTGTATTTTCTACATAGATAATCATGTTATCTGCAAACAAAGACAGCTTATTTCTTTCTTGCTAGACAGTGAAATTTTTTCTTGTCTTATTGCATTAGCTGAGACTTCCAGTATGATATTGAAAAAGAATAGTGAGAGGAGATTTTACCTTGTTCCTGCCCTTAGTGGAAAAACTTCTAGTTTCTCACCATTAGGTATGATGTTGGCTGTAGGATTTTAAAGACATTCCTTATAAAGTTGAGGAAAAGTTTTCTCTCTTTCTGAGAGTTTTTGTCATGACTAGCTGTTGAATTTTGCCATATTCTTTTCCTGCACTATTGCTATCTTGTAATTTTTCTCTTATCCTATTGATGTGATAGATTACATTGGTTGATTTTTTAATGTTAAATCAGTTTTGCATACCTGGGTTAACTCTCACTTGGTTATGATGTATAATTCCTTTTATGCATTGTTATATTCAATTTGCTAATGTTTTGTTGAGGATTTTGTATTTATGTTCATGATAGATATTTGAGTATGGTTTTCTTATTATATCATTGTCTAGTTTTGGTGTTAGGATAATGCTGGCTTTAAAGAGTGATTAGGAAGTACTTCTTCTGCTTCTACCTTTTGAATGTGATTGGAAAAAAAACTGCTATAATCTCTTCCTTAAATATTTGGTAGCATAAATCAATGAACACATCTGGACCTGGTGCTTTTGTTTTTGAAGGTTATTAAATATTGATTCAATTTATTTAATTAAAAATGATTAATTAGAAGAAACCCAAGATGGCAGATGAATAAGGGGAAGCTACACTAACCTCCTCCTAGGACCAATATGGAATTACAACTAAATGGTAAAGAAATCATCCTGAATACTAGCTGTAGAGGAACCTTATAACTAAGGACAAACAGAAGAAGCCACTTCACCATAACATGACTGGTAGGGAGTGTGGAGGAGGTGCAAGTGGACTGGCTAGTCTCTCACTGTTGGCAGCTGAAGTTACAAGGGATATTTCAGTGGCTGAGGGGTTTCACCTCAGAAGTGTGGGATGTGAACCCCAAGCTGGGCTCCTCAGCCTATAGCACCAGAACTGGGAGAGGAACCCAGATAACATCTAGCTGTAAAAAGCAGTAAAGTTTCTGTCCACTGGGGAGAGAAAGGTGGAAATGCAGAGAACCTCCTAAACTGCCAACATACAAATTTTCCTTTGCAGCCACTTATACTATTCCAGAAGAGGGAAGGCAGGGTGGACTAGAGATGTATGAGGAGAGTCTGAGGCTGGTGGCTCTGGGGAGAGAGCTGAAGGAACAGCCACCAGAATCCCTGTGCTGAGTCATTCCCCATACTACAGGAGCCATCTTTCTCAGGCAAAACACTCCTCATCAAGTGGCATCAGACTGAAGGGAAGCAATAGCCCCACCCACAGGAATTACTCTGCCACTTAGTGTGGAGCTTAAGCCAGAATGCTGAGTACACCTTGAGGTTATATCATTGATTAAGTTTAACTAAGGTGGATCTCTGGAAGCTCTGAGATATGAGATGGTCATCCCCTGGGTATGGTGCTGATAAAAGCCAGCATTGATGTACAGCCTTGTTCTTTCTGCACACAAGCAGGCCCAGCAGAGGGAGCCACACACTATAGATCACTGATAGCTCCAAAGAGATTGTCCAGGACCAATTATAAACAGTGTTTGACAAAGGTCTGCACCAGTCTTTGCAGATCTACCTAATGCATAGAAACAAATACAAAGAAGCAGCCAAAATGGGAAGACAAAGAAACAGACCCAAAGTGAACAAAGAAGAGAATTCCCCAGAAAAACTAAATGACATGGAGGCAAGCAATTTATCAGAGAACTTAGAGTAATGATTATAAGGATAGTCAACAGCATGAAAAAAAGACATAGAAACCATAAAAAAGGACTAGTCAGAAATAAAGAATGCAATATATGAAATAAAGAATACACTGGAAGGAATAGACAGTAGGTTAGATGAAGCAGAGGCTTGAATCAGTGATTTGAGAGACAAGGAAGAAAAAAACAGCCAAATAGAGCAGCAAAAAGAAAAAATAATTCAAAAAAATGAGGAGAGCTTAAGAAACATTTTGAACAACATGAAGCTTAACAATATCTGCATCATGGGAACACCAGAAGAAAAAGAGAGTAAGCAAGGGATTGAGGACCTGTTTGAAGGAATAATGACCTAAAACTATCCTAATCTGGTGAAGGAAAAACAAATGCAAGTCCAGGAAACTCAGAGTCCCAGACAAGTTAGAATCAAAGAAGCCTGCACTAAGACACCTCATAATTAAAAATGCAAAGCTTAAGGAGAGAATCCTAAAAGCCACAAGAGAAAAGCAGGTTGTTACTTACAAGGGAGCACCAATTAGACCGCCATCTGATTTCTCAACAGAAACATTTCAGGCAAGAAGGGAGTGGGGTAAAATATTGAAGGTGATGAAAAGCAAGGACCTACAACCAAGGCTTCTTTACCCAGCAAAGCCAGAATTTAAAATCAAAGGAGAAATAAGGAGGTTCCCAGGCAAGAAACAGCTAAAGCAGTTTGTTAACACCAAACCAGTACTGTAACAAATGTTACAGCACTCTTTTTAAGAAGAAAAAGATTAAGAAAAAGAAAAACAGAAGAAAATAGTTTAAAAATAAAATGCAATAACTATGTATCTATCAATAATCACCTTAAATATAAATGACTTAAATGTTCCAATCAAAAGACATAGGGTAGCTGAATGGATAAGAAAACAAGGTCCATTTATATGCTGCCTCCAAGAGACCCACCCCAGATCAAAAGATACACACAGACTAAAAGTAAAGGGATGGAAAAAGATTATTTCATGCAAATGGAATGGAAAAATAGCTGGGGTAGCAGTACTTACATCTTACAAAATAGATTTTAAAGACTTTAAAGTCAAGGCTATAGTAAGAGACAAAAAAGGACACTACATAATAATAAAAGGAACATCCAAAAAGAAGAGATAACTCTAGTAAACATTTAAACACCCAACATAGGAATACCTACATATGTAAAGCAATCTTGATGTACATAAAAGTAGAGATTGACAGAATACACTCATAGTAGGGGATTTTAATACCCCATTGACTTCAATGGATAGGTCTTCTAGAGAGAAAATTAACAAGGAGCCAGCGGCCTTAAATGACACACTAGATCAAATGTATTTAATTGATATCTTCAGAGTATTTCACAACAAAACTGTAGAATGTACATACTTTCAGGTGCACATGGAACATTTCCTAGAATATACCACCTATTAGGACAGAAAACAAGCAATTAATTTACAATGGTTGAAATCATGTGAGTTATTTTCACAATTCTATGAATCAAGAAATCACAAGAACACCAAAAAATTCACAATGAAATTAAAGCTAAAAATGTTATTAAACAATGAATGGGTCAACAATAATATCCAAGAAGAAATCAAAAGATACCTTGAAACAAATGAAAATGAGGGCAGAACAAGCCAAAAACTGTGGGACACAGGGAAGGCAATCCTAAGTGGGAAATCATAGCATTACAGGCTGTCTCAAAAGAAGAAGATAAAGCTCAAATTAATAATCTAACTTTACACTGATTGGAACTTGAAAAAGAACAACAAACAAAGACCAAAGTGAGCAGAAGAAAGGAAATAATAAAGATTAGAATAGAAATAAATGAAGATGAGTCTAAAAAATGATATAAAAGATCAATGAATCCAAGAGCTGATTCTTTGAAAAGAAAACAAGTTTGACAAACTTTTAGACAGACCCATAAAGAAAAAAAGAGAGAGGATCCAACTAAATAAAACAAAAAATGAAAGAGGAGAAATAAAGACTGACACCAAAGAAATACAAAGGATTGTAAGAAAATATTATGAACAATTTTATGCCAACAAATTAGACAAACTTGATGAAATAGATCAATTCCTAGAAACAGTTATCGAAAAATGAATCAGTGAGAATCAGCGAATCTGAATAGACAGATTGCCCCTAGTGAATAGAAGCGTAAAAATCTCCCAAAAGTCCTAGATAAGATGCCTTCACAGGAGAACTTTACCAAACATTCCAAGAAGAATTAATACCTCTATTACTCAAACTATTTCAAAAAATTTCAGAGGAGTGAGGACTCCCAAACTCATTTTTAGAGGCTGGCATTATCCTAATTTCAAAACCAGAAAAAGACATTACAAAAATGAAAATTATAGGTCAATATACCTGATGATCATAGATGCGAAAGTCCTCAACAAAATATTAGCAAACATATACAGCTACACATCAAACAGATCAGACACCATGATCAAGTGGGATTTATTCTGCGAATGCAAGGGTGGTACAACATTGGCAAATGAATAAATGTGATTAAACACATAGACAAAGTGAAGGATAAAAACCACATGATTATATCAATAGATACAGGCAAAGTGTGTGATAAAATCCAGCACCTACTTTTGATAAAAAAAAACTCTCAGCAAAGTGGGATTAGAGGAGACAGTTGTAAACATAACAGAAGCCATGTATGACAAACCCACTGCCAGCATCATACTCAATGGACAAATACTACAATGGTAAACCTTAAGATTGGAAACAAGACAGGGATGTGCATTTTTACCTTTCTTATCCAAGATGGTACTGAAAGTACTAGCCACAGCAATCAGACAAGAAGAAGACATAAAAGGCACCCAAACTGAAAGGAAGAAATAAGACTGTCTTTATTTGCAGATGACCAGATTTTATACATAGAGAACTCCAAAGATTCCACAAAGAGACTACTAGAACTGGTAAATGAATGCAGCAAGGTAGCAGGACACAAAATGAATAACCAGAAATCAGTTGCATTTTATATGCCAATAACAAACTAACAGAAAAGGAAATTAAGAAAACAATCCCATTCACAATGGCTTCAAAAAAAAACCACCAAAAACCAACAACAAAAACAACCTAGGAATAAACCTAACTAAGGATGCAGAAGACCTTTACCTAGAAAATTATCAGGCACTGAAGAAAGAAATTGAAGATACAAACAAGTGGAAGCATATATTGTGTTCATGGATAGAAAGAATTGACATCATTAAAATGTTCATACTGCCCAAAGTAATATACAGATTCAACACAATTCCTACCAATACTCCAATAATGTGTTTCACAGAGCTAGAACGCATATTTCAAAAATTTACATGAGACCCACAACAGCAATACTGGAAAAGAAGAACAAAGTTGGAGGAATCACATTAACTAAAATCAAACTATAATACAAAGCCATAGTAATCAAAATAGCTTGTACTGGCATAAAAACATAGATCAATGGAACAGAATAGAGAACCCAGAAATAAACCCACACCTTTATAGTCAATATTTTACAGAGGAAGCAAGCGTATGCAATGAGGAAAAGACAATTTATTCAATAAATGGTGATGGGAAAAGTGGACAGATAAGTGCAGAAAAATGAAACTAGACCCCCTTCTTTTACACCACACACAAGAATAAATTCAAAATAGATCAAAGACTTAAATGTTAAACCCCAACCCATAAAAATTCTGGAAGAAAAACATAGGCAGCAAAATTTTGGTCATATCAATATTTTGTTGGCTATATTTTCCCTGGCAAGGAAAACAAAAGAAAAAATAAATAATGAACTACATGAAACTAAAAATTTTTGTACTACAAAGGAAAATATCAACAAAGTAAAAAGACAATTGACAGGATAGGAGAACATATTTGCTGATACATCTGAGAAGGGATTAGTATCCAAAATTTGTAAAGAATTTACAAAGCTCAACAACAAAAAAACAGAAGACCCAATTAAGGGAAATAAGCAAATAGGGAAAAGGACTAATGGTTGTAGACAACAGAATGGTGATTGTGGTGTGGGGTAGGAGGAGGTATATAAGGTGACTGAATGGTAAATGAGTTAGATAGGACTTTAAGATTGTGTCTTCCAAAGTATTGGCCTATTTTATCTGGGTTTTCAAATTTGTGAAAATAGTTTTTCATAGTATGTCTCTATTATCATTTTAGTATTCCTGAATTAGTAGTTATGTTTCTTCTTTCATTTCTGATATTAGCAATTTCTATCCTCTCATTTTTTTCATAGTTAGCCTGGCTTGAGACTTATCAACTTTTTTGATGTCTTCAAATAATCAGCTTTTGGTTTTCTTGATGTTCCCTGTTAGTTTCTCTATTTCTATTTCATAGGTTTATGCTCTAATTTTTGTTTCTTTTATTTACCTTGGATTTAATTTGCTCTCTTTTTTCTAGTTTTCTCATATACAGGAGCTTAGATGATTTATTTTAGAACATTTTTTATACATACATTTTAATGCTATAAATTTCCCTCTAATCACTGCTTGTCCTGCATCCCACCAATTTCAATTAGTTGTGTTTTCATTTTTATTTAGTTAAAAATACTTTATTTTCTCTTGACTTATTCTTTAATTCATGTGTTATTTGGAAGTATATTGTTTAATATCTGAGTATTTGGGGATTTTCTAGCTATCTTTATGTTATTGATTTCTAGTTTAATTCTATTGTGATTTGAGAGTAGCCTTGGTATTATTTCTATTTTTTTAAAATTTGTGTTTTATGGCCAAGAATGTGGTCTATCTTGGTAAATGTGAGCTTCATAATAACATGTATTTTGCAATTGTTGGATAAAGTAGTCTGTAGACATCAATTATATCCACTTGATTGCTGGTGCTGTCGACTTCAGGAATATCTTTACTGATTATCTGCCTGCTGGATATATCTATTTCATAGAGGGACAGCGAGGTTTCCAACTATAGTAGTGGACTCATATATCTCTTGTTGTTTGATTAGTTTTCCCTTATTTATTTTGAATCTTGGTGTAAGACACATTCATGTTAATATCATTATGTCTTCTTGGAGAATTGACTCCTTTATCATTATATTATGTCCTTTATTCCTGACCAGTTTTCTTGCTTTGAAGTCTGCTCTGTCTAAAATTAGTACAGTTTCTCTTGCCTTCTTTTGATTAGGTTAGCCTGGTACATTTATCTCCATCCATTTACTTTTAATCCATATGTGATTTTTTTATATTTAAAGTGGATTTCTTATAGATGACATATAATTGGGTTTTTTAATTTATTCTGACAATTTCTGTCAATTGGTGTATTTAGACCATTAATTTTCAAAGTGATTATTGATATAGTTGTGTTAATACCTACTATATTTGCTAATGTTTTCTATTCGATGCCCTTTTACTTTGTTACCATTTTTTTCCACCCCTTTTCTCCCATTTGTGGTTTTAATTGAGCATTTTATGATTCCATTTTCTCCTTTTTCTTAGCATAGCTGTTATATTTTCTTTGATTTTTTATTTATAACTATATTATTTTTTGTTTAAAATAAAATAAAATATATCCATTTTATATTTTATTTTTTGTTTTATTCTTTTTAGTGATTGCTTACAATTTGCAATATACATTTACAGTGAATCCAATTCCATTTTCAAATAACACTAAACCACTTCACAGGTAATATGAGTACCTAATAACAAAAAGAAAGTAAATTAAATCCCTCCCCTCATTCTAGTATCATTGCTGTAATTCATTTTACTGATACATAAGTATATCTATATATATTTATATACATTAAAGTACATTGTTGCTATTATTTTGAACAAACTATTATTTAACTAATGAATTAACAATAAGAAAAATAAGACGTTTTACTTGTACTTATTCCTCTCTAATGTTCTTCCTTTATGTATTGATAGATTCAAGTTTCTGACATATCTTTTCTTTCTTTCTTTCTTTCTTTCTTTCTTTCTAAGGGCTTTCTTTTTTTTTCCATGTTTTTGAAATTTATTTTATTTTTTAAATTTATTTTTTATTTTTATTATTTGGCTTTAATTATAGACATTAGCTTATTTTCTTAAAGTGGATTTTCTTTATTTTTTTATTTTTATTTTAAATTTATTTTTAATCATTATTCAAGAACAGTTTCTATCCTTTACTCCCATTCCAGCCAACCCACCCATCCTTCCCCTCCTCCCTTCCATTTCCAACCCCCCTAGTTTTTGTCCATATGTCCTTTATATTTGTTCCTGTA
>JAPYXV010003402.1:0-12293 GCA_028533065.1 Trachops cirrhosus
CCATATGATCTCACCTTTAACAGGAACCTAAACAACAAAACAAAGAAACAAGTAAAATATAACAAAAGACACTGAAATAGAGTTGTCAGTGACCAGAGGGGAGAGGGGAGGGAATTTCAGGGGAGAAGGGAAGGGTTTACAGGAACAAATATAGAGGACACATGGACAAAACTAGGGGTGTTGGAAAGGGGAGGGAGGATGGGAGGAATGGGTGGGTGGGCTGGAATGGGAATAAAGGATAGAAACTGTACTGAATAAACTAAAATAAAAAATTTTTAAAAATGTGATTTAAATTTAGAAATAAAAGAACCACTTTAAATGAGAGCTACTATAAAAAAAAAAACAACAACTCTAGAGCCTCTTCCCCCATCTAATCACACTGTCAGATGATACAGCTTACTACACTTCGCAAATAACGAGAGCTGATTTTCTTTAACCAACTTGTATATATTCATGCCCAACAAAGAAGAGTGATAAAGGATAAACAAAATCCATAGAAAACAATTTAAAAATATACTTCTCTATTAGGTAACCTTAAAAATAACTTTATCTATTAATTTACCTGAAAAATAGATTGAAAAAAAAGACATAGTGCCCATAGTCTAAAAACACTTTTTAAAAACAAAAAGACATTGTTTGTTTGTTTGTTGTATCACCTTGAAATAGCCTTTTTATTGATTTTCAGATCAAGTTCAGGGCCAGGAATAAGGGAGCAGTGTTAACTAGACTCCTTAAACTACCTGCAGTTCACCCAATCACAGTAACCAAAAACCAACTGGCCCAGGTTGCGGAGGTAGTGGTTTTTGGTGCTCTGAAGAGTGGTCTTCAAGGGTCAATTCTTGTGACCTTGTGGCCTTCTGGCCAAATGCCCTAGTTTGCCTGAGACTGTTATAGTTTCAGCCATGAAAGTCTGGTATATCAGGAAATCCCTCAGCCCTAGGCAAACTGGGCTGGTTGCTCACCATACTGAACAGCCACCACATATCAAAGTACCTTAATCAAGTGTTGTTTTGGGTGTTTGAGATTTCAAAGGATAAATGGGAAAGTGAACATGATCATAAAAGCAACTTTGTTCAGCTAAAAGAGGAAAAAATGAATAGATGTGCACTTGCTCACGCACAGATAAGGAATCACCAAGTGAACATGGAAGAGTAGTAGTCTCGTTGCTCCCAGGGAGAGAACTCAGTGCTGGCTGGCCCTGGAAAGATGGTGCTCTCTCAATGCATGCCCTTTCGAGCTGTTTGAATTAAATGGACGTGTGACTACAGTAATCCAGTGTTGTTAAACTGTGCTCCTCAGCCAGCTCTGAGAGCCTGCAGGGAAGTAGCGGAGATGACTGCAGACACCCTCCACCTGCTCAGACCAGCTCTGCACTTCACCGTTTTATAGTTTGAGCTTCCTCACAAGGCTGCATTTAATAACAGGTTTTATGATGTTTTTGAAAGTATGAATGCCATAACATTAATCTCTTTACCTACAATATATGCATAGCAAACTCTCTGAACAAGCCTTTACAGAAGAGGGACACTAAGGTTTGCTTGGACAATGGAAACGCCAACTCAAAGGCATCAGCTTCATATCCTAGTCCACTCACTTACTTTGTGATCATAAGCAAGTTTCTTTATAACTTCTGGGCTTTAATATCTTTACCTGTTTTTTTTCAAGTTTCAAACATTTATTAATCAGTGTAAACCCCAACAGAATACACCAACATGATTTTGTGCATTTGGAGGGGAAATATTTCCTGGTTAAGTGGAAAATTGTGTGGATGGCTTCTGGAAGACCGTCATTCTAAGCAGCTTTATACTAAAACACTTCATTTAGAACTCTGGACCTTCTTTCTTCAGTTTATTGTCATCTACATTCACTGAGTAGAACTTATATTGCTCATTGGGACACAGCTTGTTCCAGGGTTCTGGGTTATTCTTTTTGTCCCAACAGACATCTGGGTTGAACAATGCCAGGCGCATGATATACAGCACTGCTCCTGTACCTCCAGTTCCAATAAATATAAACAGGGGGTTCATGCTTGGATGCTTCTTGGCCTGACGGATGATCTGACAGAGCATGGTTGCAGCAGAGGGCCCAGAAGCAAAGGAAAAGTTCTTTATCTGATTTTTTTTAAAATGTGTGTGTGTGCATGGTGTGCATGTGTGTGCAGTATTAACTCAAGTTGTTTTGTAAGTATTATATGTCATAGTATTTATAAAGGTAACTAGTACTGTACCTAGTTATATAGCAAATACTCAGTTACTGGCTAACTTGAAATCGAGTCAAAGTGTTAAAAAGCATTAATACAGTAGCAGTTTTCAGGCCAATGAATGTTTCTACATTGGCTCTCCTGCCCCCACACAAGGCTCAGCACTTGATTACAGACCACACAGAAGATTATATAGCTCAGGAGATCCACAGATGCCAGGGTCTAGAGCCAACTCCAGGCTTAATCCATTCTGGGACTGTAGCTTTGGAGTTGCCCTCCAGTACAGAAACCAACACAGAAATCATGCAGCACAAAAAAATGAGCGCCTATGAAAGGAGGGGAAAATGAAGAAGAAAGGGGGAGGTGGGAAGTGGTCCTCTGGAATCACATGGCTAGGAGGAGTGGGGTTGGTTCTCTACAGCTAGGACACACTGCTGTTCAGCATTCTACTAGGGATTCTGAACCAGACAAGGGAGAGGCAGTATTGGGGGAGAACCAAGAGAAAGGAGGACTAAGGAAGGAAGAGTACAGGAAAGAGACTTCAGAGATGGAGAAAATGGGTGAAGCTGGGGAGAACCAGCCCTAGAAACACTGTCAGAAAGTAAAGAGACACTTTTATTTTAAAATTTTTCAGTTAACCACCTTTACCATTGCTAAAAACACACAACACCCTCCCCCCAACCCACACAGACACACACAAAGGAAGATGATATACTTGTGATTTCCAAGTCAATGAAAGTCAACTTTGGTGTTTCAGAAAATGACCTGTACCTAATACCCACCAGCCTGAATGAGCCAGTATACCCAGCAGAAGCCAGGAGCCCCACTACAGCAGAATTACCTGGGAAGCCCTCAATCACAGCTCCTCAGCGACCTCCTGGGCTACTCAGTGGCCCTGGACCCATTTCCAATCTTAATCAAGAACTCTAGCTTCTTGATGACTCCAATCTAACAATTAGTTGGCAAGGAATTACAGACATTGTCAACTTATATACAATGAAACCTTAACCAAATCCAGTAGAAACTTTTTTACATCCAGTTAACCAGACTAACTGGGTTAACCAACACTAGGGCGATCACAGACTTTATTATCCAGGACCTCTTGAAAAGTGAAAAGTGTGCCCTTAACAATTCAGCCAGGATAATAGGCACAAACTGGAACATGTTGTTACCTCTAACAATCTGTGTCCACCTTTAAAACCCAAAAACTGATGGCCAAGGATAGACTGTTGTCCAGCAGCCCCTGAACTTCTCTGTGCCCATCAGCTGAGCTACAAAGAATCACTTGTCTTCCTTCCCAGATATGCGCATGCCCGTTGTATTTGCTATTAGAATTATGCCTGAACGCGCCCGATCTCGTCTGATCTCGGAAGCTAATCAGGGTCAGGCCTGGTTAGTACTTGGATGGGAGAATTATGTAATTATATTAAATATTATGTATACTGGTGAAGTATAAAGGTAAAAAGAAAAGGTTGTTTCTATAAAAATTTAGTCAAATGTCTCAAAAAACTCAAAAGTGAGTTGCTTTAAAAATTTCTGCCCATATACATTGTGGGTAAAGGAACTGTAAAAGATGGGAAGAGAATTATTTTAAAACTCTAGTCTAGACAGAGACAACACTCAGTTTACTTTACAAGTGGTTTTAAGATCTTGCACCACTTTAAAGAAATTGAAACTGGATGTTGTAAATGATGCCTGACAAGGGTGGTTTATATAAGAATGAGGACATGAAACTCCAAACAATGAACTCATAGCAAAGAAAAGTAGGACCTCACAGTAAAAGATAATCCATGAATTTTAAGTTTAAACTGAAAGCTTAGAAGATGGTGACATATGTAAACACAGCTCACCTCCTCGCACAACCACATCAAAATTACAACTAAAATATAGGAAACTATCACTCAGAACTGTCATAAATTGGGTTGAATAGAAGTCTGACAACTATGGAATTAAAGAAACTACATCAATCATACTGGTAGGAGGGGCGGAGACATGGAACGGGCTGGTCCCAAATCCACATGTGGTAGACAAAAATTTGGGAGGGATATCTCAGGAGCGAGGAGTCCCAGCCCTATACCAGGCCCCCCAGCCCAGGTTTACAGTGCCAGGAAGATAAGTCCCACAACTTCTGACTGCAAAAACCAGCAGGGATTGAGTTGGTAGAAGAAACTTCTAGAGTCCCAAGCAGTTCCCATTAAAGAACTCATATACAGACTTACTCAGACTCACTCCCTCTGAGACCCAGCACTGGGGTAGCAGCTTAAAAGGCACCAGTGCCATACAGGGAGAAAGTGAAGTGTGTGAGATCAAGACAGGAGCTAGGGGACAGCTTTCTCTCAGACAGAAAGGCAGGCAGAGGCCATTATCCCTTTTCTGAGCCCTTGCTCCACAGAGACACAGAGCTGGCAGCTGAGTGACATATCTAAGACTCCATCAACCTGGCTAACACTGATTGCCCCACCCTGAAGATCCCCTGAGACTATCCCACCCAATTTACAAGCCCACCCAAACTGTTAACCATGACTTTTCCATATGAATGGCTCATGCTTCACAACTTCCTAAATCATCGCAAACAAGCAACAGCTGTCCTCAATGAGCCACCAGCCCTGGCTCCTCTTGCTAAGTGATCCAGGCCCAGCACTAGCAGCAGCCAGCCTAGAATCTCAGCTTGGCTTCACCTGGGAATTTCCAAGCCCAGAACAAGTAGCAGCCATCTCAGATTGCTTTATATAGCTCAGGCAAGGTAGCTTCAAGCAGAACACAGGTGGGAGCTCACTTTGGCCTGCACTGCCTGGGAAACACCAGGGCCAGCACACCCTGTGGACAGCTACAGACCACATTGGAGCACCTCCACTCTGCCCCTGCATAGCTGATCCTCCATGGAGCAAGGAGTTGAGTGGTCAGTGGTCACAGCCAGTCCTTACAGCTGACTGGCCTGGGTAAATCCCTCCCACTGACCTGCCAACAGTAACCAAGGGTCAATTGCAAGAGAAGGGTGTAATCAGCCCACACAAAAGGTGCTCCTAGAGTACCCAGCTTGGGCGATAGGGGAGGTTGTGTCACTGGACTCTACAGGATACCTACTACATTAGGCCACACTACCAAGACAGCGAGTCCTAGAAGCTCTACCTAATACATAGAAATAAACACAGGGAGGCTCCAAAATAAGGAGATAAAGAAATATAGCCCAAATGAAAGAAGGAATCAAAACTCCAGAAAACAAATTAAACAAAATAGAGATAAGCAATCTTTCATATGCAGAGTTCAAAACATTGGTCATAAGCATGCTCAAGGAACTTCGGACCTCAACAGCATAAAAAAGATCCAGTTAGAAATGAAGGATACACTAATTGAAATAAAGAACAATTTACAGGAAACAACAGTAGAATGGAAAAACCTGAAAATCAATTCAATGATTTAGAACATAAGGAAGCAAAAAACAACCAATCAGAACAAGAAGAAGAAAAAAGAATCCCAAAAAATGAGGACAGTGTAAGCAGCCTCTGGGACAAATTTAAGCATCCCAACATTCACATCATAGGGGTGCCAGAAGGAGAAGAGAAAAAATAGGAAATTGAAAATCTATTTGAAAAAATATTGAAAGAAAACTTCCCTAATTTGGTGAAGGAAATAAACATGCAAGCGTAGGAAGCACAGAGAGTCCCAAACAAGATGGATGCAAAGAGTCCCACTCCAAGGCACATCATAATTAAAATGTCAAATGTTAAAGATAAAGAGATAATCTTCAAAGCAGCAAGAGAAAAGAAGTTAGTTACCTACCGGGGAGTTCCTATAAGAATGTCAGCTGATTTCTCAAAGAAAAATTGTAGGCTAGAAGGGATTGGCAAGAAATATTCAGTTATGAAAAGCAGGGGCTTACAGCAAGATTGCTCTATCCTGCAAAACTATCATTTAGAATTGAAGATCAGATAAAGAGCTTCCTGAACCAAAAAAAAAAAAATCTAAAGGAGTTCATCATCACCAAACAATTATTATATGAATTGTTAAAGGAAATTACTTAAGAAAAAGAAGATCAAAACTATGAATAATAAAAAGGCAATATATATCTATCAACAATGAATCTAAAATCAAACTAAGCAAACAAGAAGAACAGAGACAGAATCATGGATACAGAGAGGGTTTTGATGGTTGTCCAACAGGAAGGAATGAGAGAAGAGGTTAAGGGATTAAGTATAAATAGATAGTTACAGAATAGCCATGAGGATGTAAAGTACAGTATGGGAAATGGAGTAGCCAAAGAACTTATACACATGACCCATGGACATAAACAATGGTATGGGGATGGCATGAGGGAGTGGGGGGTGCTGGTGGCGAAGGGCAAGCGGGGAAAATTGGGACAACTGCAATTGCATAATTAATAAAATATAATTAAAAATAAAATAAAATGAAAGTTTAAGATATATATGTATACATATAAATATATTTTAACTTCCTTCTTTAGCAGACTTTATCAATTAACCAAGCAACCTCAGGTACCTACTTTGACTATTGCCAAAATTGTAGCACGTCTCCTATCTATACTTAAAGCAAGTATTATGGTATGAGGTCCCCATAGGATGTTTCCTATCACACCTTCAAAATTATTTCAAGGAAACCTTACTGATCATATTTTAGGGAGGAATTTTTACCCCAACCTGTAAAATGAGCTAGAGAAAAAGAAATTTAAATGTTTGTTGTCCCACAAATAATGCTTCTGAGCAACATAAATGTATATGAGTCTACTTGACCATAATTTTCTGCTATAAATGAATTATTGCACAATAAGCACTTTTTACAGAAAATGAAAATAGAAAATATATCTGTATGGCTTTTATCACAATTAAATTATTTCCAAAACATATACACAATTTAACAAAAAGGAGAAAAATAACACAGAGATCACTGTCACTAAAAACAAATTCAAAGTTAGCAATTTAGGTGTATGAGGTTGAGGAATAGGAGGACATGAGGGAGAAAAGCAGAAGTCAGCATGTTGCTGTAGTGTGGTAAAAGGAACATTGTAGTAATCTGATCCCTATTCCTCTTCAGAGAAATCACTTATTAGAGAAGTCTACCTCTGTTCACATACTATTAAGGGATGTAAACAAAATAATAACACATATATTTATCCTATATCAGGCACTGTTCAAAGAGCTTTATAATTATTAATTTATGGAAGAAAAAGAGTGATAGTTTAGAAATGAATGAAAAAGAAGATTAAAGGATGGAAAATGGGTCCTAAGAAGCTATTGATCCTCAGAAGACTAGATAAGGAGATAATGGTTACATTATGACAAGAAATCTCAGCTAAACATAAGGAAGAAATTATTTCGCCATCAAACTGATCAAACACTGGGAAAAATTGGTTTGGTGCTATAATTCCAAAAGGCTACTTGCTTAGGGGAGGAGCCAAGGTACAAGAAAGCCAGGAGAGAGCAAAGGAGGCTGATAGGCTAAATCCAAGTTGGTAGAGTAAGGCCCAGATGAGGCCCCAGCCCAAGAAGAAAAGCCACCACCAATTGCCAAAACAAAGGGCCAAAATGAGGTTGCCAGGTCATAGCAGCTTAGTCCTGAGTCATAGGATGAGGCGTAACACTATAAGAGGCCAGAAAAGCAAGGTCTGAAAAAGCCACCAGGACAATGGATTGATTTCATCAGATTGCCAACTGCTCTGTCCTACATCATTGTCATTCATGTTTTATTCATTGTAAAGCACTCTTACTTGTGAATTGTTACCTGGCACCAAGACTCTTCAGTAAAACTTATTCGGCTAAATAAGTAAGGGATTTATCTAAATGGTTTGGTTATTTATCTTCTTTTATCTCAAAGCAGAGTTTGGACAATGTATCTACAGATTTTAGGATTCAGTGAAGAATGTGGAAGAGATGAAAGAAAAGAGTGTGGGACACAAAAAGAATATTAGAATTTTAACTTGCTGTTGATGTAAATCTATATTTAAATTTTAATATTTGTGATCACCACAAAGTGGAAAGAAATGAGAAATCATATAGTTAACCCCAGACAAGAGTTTTGAATAGCAACCCCATAGTTATCTAGGTACATCAGAATCAACTGAGGTGGCTTTTATTATTATTATTATTATCATTATTATTATTAATTTGAAAGAGAGAGAGAAACATCAGTTTGTTGTTCCACTTATTTATACACTCATTGTAGCTTCTTGTATGAGCACTAACCGGAGATCAAACCCACAACCTTGGCTTACCAGGACAATGTTGTAACCAACTGACCTACCTGGACAGGGACTGAAAAGCCTTTTTAAAAACATATTCCTAGCTGTTTCCCCCAGGCCTACTAAATCAGAATCTCCCATAATGGGACACATTATTTCTTCAGGCTCCTTAGGCATTTCTGATACACAAGTATCCATGGGAGCCCTTGGTTTTACAGATCCTTTATCCTCAGTGTTCAGGGTCTTGTACCAAAACTGAATGAGGGCTTTTGACAGAGCTGCCTGCTTGAGATACTCGGACAGTAGGGTTGGCTGGTTCCATATGACTGAGTACTTCCCAGTAACCAGGGAAAAAAAAATTTTTAACTCAGGACCTAAGGAGGAAAATGAGACAATGTTTAAGAAAATACAACCCCCTATGATTAAGTGAATTGAATACAAATTACTTATAGTTATCTAAACAGAAATATGTTCAGTATAATATAAATAATTGCAACTATAAATGCCCTTCTCTCTAGGACATTGGTGAATTCCTTGGCCAAGCCCACTCAAAAGAGAAGCCCTGTCCTTGTCTAAGTCCAAATCTGCATCTCCTTCACTGTGTTTTCATCATCCAGGTAGGGATTTTGTTTTGTTTCATTTTGGGGTTTGTTTTTGTTGTTTTTTTGTTTTTGGTTGTTGTGGGGTTTGGGTTTTTTGTTTTGTTTTGTTTTGTTGTTGCTGTTTCCTGTTGTCAGTGCTAATATGCTCATCATAGAGAATTCTTAGCTTTTTGTGTCTGCAATTACTCAAAGTCCAATGTCTAATATACAGGCTTTCTTTCACTTAGGACATCAACTACATTTCTGTTGCTATTTCTTTCTGTACCCCTAATTGCTTTTGTATAAACTCATATAATCAAAGAAACTTCTAAGGTAAAAACCCTCTTAAGTTATCTCTTTTGATTAAAATTCTTATTCTGTTCCGGGATTCAGATGTTCATAGTCCAGGGCTCCCCCGCAAAAAAAATCACTTCTGAATTGAGTATTTCCTTTATTACTCTATCTTCTTTACTTACATTGAATGTATCATAATGTATTATAAGTGGTTTTCTTATCTAGCATTTATTACAATGTACTATAAATTTATACTTGTTTGTCTCTATTATAGTTTTAACATGTCTAAGAGGATGGCAGCATCTATACTGTCCATTGTTGAGTCACTTATACTTAGGTTGGTGCCTTATTTGCATAAACATTTTATTATTATTTATTGAATCAGTGGGTGGGTGGAGAGATGGGTAAGTGGTGGTTATAACTACCATATTTTTCTAACAAAGGTACTATTTGCTCTTGAGCCCCTAAGGAAGTTGATATCACATTCATTTGTGTGTCCCCAGTACAAATGTTTGAAGAATTACTAGAAAATATAAAGCAGAGTTGACCAATTCATGTGATTTACTGCTTTGTTGTTCAGTACCCCTGCAAGAGTTGCATAAGCTTGTACATTATCTCAACCAAATCAGACGATTCAGCAGACATTCAGTGAACATGAATAGACTGGCTTGTAAAACAGCTGAATATCTAAACATTCCCAAGTTTCCAAACTGAATACAGACTAAATAGTTTGCAGTTAGGAATTGTCCTTTTTAGGGCCATTAGTGCTCAAAGAATCCCAACTCATACACTACTGAATCCAAGAGTAAATTATAGGCCAATTCACCAGAGCCATGGTTTTCTTACAGCATCATCTGAGATGAGTCAGGAACAAAAAGATCATCAGGATCAGAAACGTAATCACTGATTTCCTGCACAGCTGAAACTCGAGAAATGGGACTTGGAAACTGAGGTTTACCACCCAAATATTTCTTCCCTCACTTCATTCTTCTTAAAAGCACCCAATCAAGTGAAGTTCACTTAATCTGGCAGACTACGAAAAACAAGATTTTCCTATTTCCACTTTCAAATATAAAACAGTGACCTATAGAAAACAAAACATGATTGAGTTAGGGAAACATTCTGTTGCTACTGAGTCAATCAACATAGATCAGTATATACCTATAAAGACAGCCCGAATGAATTTGACGTTCAGAACAACAATGTAAAAATAGAGTTAACATCTACTGAGATCAGTGTTTTTGCCACGCATCGCAGTAACAAGGAGAATAGCTTATTGAATTTCCATGGTGACCCAGGAGGTCAATTTTATTATTATACTATTTTATGATAAGAGAACTGACATCCACAGAAGTTAACATAACTTTTTCAAGATTATACATTATATACAAAAAGTGGAGCCAAGATTCAATCCTGGACACATGAAAAGGTAAAATCCAAGCCAATCAAGAAACAGCTGAGTTAAGCAGAGAAATAAGTGAACATCTTGGAAGTTTTTTTGGAATTAATGCACTATAGAATATTCAAAGAACTTACAATTCTATGCAGTTCAAACAGAGGAGAGGACCATCTCCTAGTGGTGGGTATGGGTAGGAATACAACCAATCTGAAGCAAAATGAGGAAAGGAGAGAGATTCCAGAAGGATAATGTTGGATATCTTTCCCAAGGCCTTTTCAAAGAGAAGTTGTCCAATTTGTAACACTGCCTCTGTCAAGAGTCACTTCTATAAAATCAGTCCTTGGAGGCTCAAAGAAGGTAGTCTTTTTTTAATATCTTATTAACTCCTGAAAAGAAATAGCTTACTTACTAATCTTGTTGCATTTTGAGGTATCAAGAATCACTAAACAGGGCTTCCGGCCAAGAGGGAGGCATAGGTAGACGCACTGTGCCCCCTCTCACAAACAAGATAGGGACAACAACAATTTAGAAACAAAATAACAACCAGAACTGACAGAAAATTGAACTGTATGGAAGTCGGACACCGAAGGAGTTAAAATTAGACACGTTCATCCAGACCAGTAGGAGGGGTGGAGTTGCGCAGCTGGGTGCAGGACTCAGAGCAGAGAGCAGAGCAACCGGGGTGGCATGCAAAACCGCAGTGGTAAGACCTTGGGAGCACAAGTGGAGGCTGGCGAGCCCAGCCAGGGGGACCAGCAGACCCAGCAAGGCGGTGATTGTGAAGTAAGGCACTGTGTGCAGCTCAGGGTCCCAGTGCCGGGATATAAAGCTTTGGGGCACTGATTGAGGAGGAAGGTCCCGCCGGGTGCACAGGCCCACCCACACGGGAATTGGCACCAGAGGGGCCCAGATTGCTCTCGGGAAGCCGCAGAAGGGTCTGAAGTCCTACAGAGAGCAGAGCAAGGACCATTGTTCCTTCTCAAACCCCGCCCCCACATACAGCATCACAACCCAGCCACTGGGGTGCCCCACCCTGGTTAACACCTAAGGCCCCACCGCTTACTACAGGTTCTCGACAAGACCAAAAAAAACAAAAAACAAAAAACAGCAAAGAGATGGCTCAAACATAAGAAGAATTGAAAGCCCCAGAACCCATCCTTTTAAGCAACCAAGAGATAGCCAACCTATCAGATGCACAGTTCAAAACGCTGGTGATCAGGATACTCACAGAATTGGTTGATTTTGGCTGCAAACTAGATGAGAAAATGAAGGCTACAGTAAGTGAAATGAAGAAAAATGCACAGGGAACCAATAGTGATGGAATGAAAGATGGGTCTCACATCAATGGAGTGGACCAGAAGGAAGAAAAAAATATACAACCAGAAAAGAATGAAGGAATAAAAATTCAAAAAAATGAGGAGAGGCTTAGGAACCTCCAGGATATCTTGAAATGTTCCAACATCCGAATTATAGGGGTACCAGAAGGAGAAGAAGAAAAACAACAAGTGGAAAAGGTATTTGAACAAATAATAAAGGAGAACTTCCCCAATCTGGCAAAGGAAATAGACTTCCAGGAGGTCCAGGAAGCTCAGAGAGTCCCAAAGAAGTTGGACCCAAGGAGGAACA